>VYZW01061047.1:40736-84749 GCA_013401315.1 Balaeniceps rex
GTAATGGATGAATTTTCTGTGCAAGTATGTGAGAAAGGTACATAACAGAGCTTAGAAAGCACATTATTATTTTTCTGTAAGAAAATGCCTCACAAAGGGAAAACCCCATTGCTGTGAAGAACGAAGAATAACGGTCTATCTTTTACTGTTCTCCTATGTACAGACTTTATTGACTGGATATTAGATATTGAGAGAGGGAAAGATCTGTGTCTACACTGAGCTCTGCCCAAAACTGTACGTACCCGGGGTCAGATCGATGACTTGGAGAATGCTCTTCATCTTATCCCACCACGGGCATCCTGGCAGTCTCCATCAGTAAGCTAAACAAAGCATCTAGTGGCATATCTGGAGGTAGCGGAACTCGTCTATATGAGAGCCCTTCCAAGCCAGATGATCTTCACCTTCCCGGTGAGATCTGGAGGAGCTCTGTATTTCCAGTGGAGACAGAAGGGCTCCAAGCAAACGTCCTGCAGGAGCAGAGCAACACATGGGAATCAGGAAGGAGTAGGACTG
This sequence comes from Balaeniceps rex, assembly GCA_013401315.1. Taxonomy (NCBI): domain Eukaryota; kingdom Metazoa; phylum Chordata; class Aves; order Pelecaniformes; family Balaenicipitidae; genus Balaeniceps; species Balaeniceps rex. Next base: position 41,250 of record VYZW01061047.1, read on the forward strand.
ACTGGGGGTGTCAGATGGCCAAAACCTGTATTCATGTCTGGAAAGTTTCTTTCAGCTCCCCTATCTTAATATTCCAAGGCTCTCAAAGCATTTTAAAAGTAAAATAAGCAAGTTAACTTCTTTAAAATCTGAAAATGACGACAATACAGAGAAGAATATCTTCAAATTTATATCAAACCTATGGGACATTTCTTGTTTTCCATCGGTTGGTTTTCCAACTGACCTCTTCCTTTTCAAGATCTTGTGTACAACCTGTACAGTGGCTCATTCTGCAAGAAATTAAGTACTATGTCATTGGTGCGGCTCAGGAAAACAAAGTTAATAAGGCAGTTGTGTTACTGCTTTCAGGACTGCCTCTTGGACCTCCCCGTATGCTACTGAATACACAGCTTACTACAGCTGCATCATGTGTATGTGCCCATAAATATGCAGATAGTGTTAGAGAAATACAAAAAAGTAAATGCTAAATCCCCAGCTGGGATTCTGTAGCCTAACTCTTAAATTCCTGGGAATCTCCCTGATTTCAAAGAACTGATAGCTCCTTAAGCTAAGGGACCTTATAAATTAGCACCCTGAAGGCAGGCAACAGAAAATATGAGAATAGATATAAAGGGGCAGGAAGCAACCGTGTGGTAAGAGGGAAGGAGAATTACAAAGTGAAAGGCCGTGAACAATACCTAATCAGATTTTATGTGTTCATCTCAACAGCTCTTTGAATTAAGGAAAGTAAAAAAAAAAAATCAGTGCATGCTTCAGGGTGAAGGGGAGTGGAGGAGGCTGCTGCTCAGCAGGTACCCACGCCCTAACTGAATGTCAGAAAATTTCACTATTTGATACAAAGACAAAATTTGTCACTTCACCCCCCTGTTGGCAACTGTTCTGAACAAGACGCACAGCCACGACCATGGAAGGCAGAAATGACTTAAGGCTCTCGAGATCAACAGCTCAGTACTTGCGTGGTTTTTACAGAGGAATGCTGCCAAGACATTGACCTCCGACAAAGCCGAGAGTGTGTGAATCAGTGATGTTCAGCATAATCCCCTCGTAAAATCTGATGGTGAGTCACCAGGCACAAATAGCTTCCTGCTCGTTTTGCAAACAAGGAGGAGGCAGGAAAGGGATGAATGAATGAATAAATGGTTTGTATATTTCTTTTCTCTGAAATGCTGGCTCTGAAGAGGATACAGGCTGAGGGAAGGCAGGAGTGGTACGAGCACAGTGGTTGCGCATGAATATCATGTATGGAAAAGGGTAAAGGAAAGGGTCACAGAGAAAAGAAACAAACCTAAGACACGGCTCCAGGCGGGAAGAATAATGCCTTCTTAAGAGAGACTGATTCTCAGACATATTTTCAGCTTAAGCATTGCTCATAATTCTTAGGCCTGAACAAGTAATGTCTGTCTTCTCCACTGTAGAGCTTTTACAATCTTTCTTCCCTAAAAGATAAGTACTCTCTAAAGTGTAGCTCTGTAATAAGCACTGAAAAAAACATCTTTCTTCTTCAATTATTACACCTATTCGGGGTTTCCAGATAAAAGTATTTAAACGACCCTGCATATCATAAAGTATGTACTCCAGTTGTACATACCCATATAGCAGCAATAAAAAAAAAAAAAGATTAATCTGTATTTCCTGAAGGCAAAAATCAGAGAAGTCTATAAAATCCTTTAAACTTTGATTTTAAGATGTGAAAAGGACCTACCAGTTATCCATGTACAAAGCCACCTTCAATACCATGTGAGAAAGTAAGTATTTTAAAGGATGATTTTTCCCTATGAATAATTAGAAGGCAAAATTTTCCTTACAATTTTTGCCCGGTAGGGAGCTGTAGCTGTACAATTTTCTCTGAAATCTGCAAACATCTCACAGGTAACTTACCTATTTTTCAGTTCATTGCTTGGCTAGAGATACCTAAATTAAATCTGGACATGTCACGTCCTTGGAGTCACCTGTTTGTACCAGGAGAGCGTCAGGAAGAGATCTGCTTTCAAAGACAGCAGTGTCAGCAGATGCTGTTGTGATTATGGTACTAGACTGACTTTCACCAGGAAGATGATCCATTCCTTGCTTCAGCACACCATTCCTGCCAGGCCTTGAGAAAGTCCTTTAACTACTTCATACTCCACCTTTGAAGAGGATTCAGGTGTGTGAGAGCCTATCAGGTTATAGGAATTATATCAAGAACCAAGTTTAATCAAGTTGCACATAGATTCAGATTCATCAAATCTCCCTAAAAGGGATTCACTTTTTTGAAACATATATTTTGGCTTCTGAAAAAGGTGGAAATTTAAATTAATATTTTTAAATGTTTATTATTGCTTTCTGCTGTAAATGTGTTGATCAATTCTGAAGGACTTAAAATGCTTCGGCATGTAGCCAAATATGAAAAATGAGATTTTGTTTATATCATTTTCCTTTTTCAATTGTCAAAATGCAAGTTTTCTGTGGTTTATCATTTTCTGGTAAGGGCCAGTTTTACTAATCACTGATATCTACGGAAAGCTCATTTGGCTATTTAGAGTTCCCTTGTGCTCCATAAAAGGCAATTAAAACAAAACTTCATGTTAAGATGTCTTTATCTCATCAGATGCATGGATGATTCATTTCTGCTTTATTACTTTGATGTCCAACTGGAATAATCTAGGTTTAGGATAGCAGAAAGAACTAAAGGAAATGAACCAAAAAGGATGGGCAAAGAAGGGGAATGAAGGGACCCAACACTTTCATCTCAGAAATGCATATGTCTGTTAGAGCTTAGGAAGTCTTCACACATTGAATCACCTTTAACTTTCCATGTTCTTGTGAGACAGCCACAGGGAGGAGACCTCAGCTCCAGGGACAGAAAGCCAAGGAAACATAATACTGCTCTGCTCCATTCCAGTGCAGAACTTTTGGTACCTCCAGGCACCTTTGCATAACCATGGCAATTTATGCTGGAGGAGATGAAGTCACAGTTAAGAATTCAGAGACTAAACCTAAGGGTAAAAATACTTATTTTGCAATCAAAAACAATTTGAGTCTAGGAAAAAGTTTATTCAGTGAATCTGTGTGTCTGCCTACCAAGACAGAGACGTGCTCCAAGGTATGTATATTCCTCCAGATTTGTGCCAGTATAAGTGATGTGACAATCCAGAACTATTTTTAAAAAATGCTTATTAAAAAAGAAGAACAGCTCCTGAGTATCAAAAGGAAAATAAAGGTGTTTCTCATTTGCAAAAAATCCCACATACCATATTCATTGCTGCACTATCTGACCAGCATTTCTATTATTACTTTGTACTCAGCTATTTGTAAAGTAGCACTTAAACACAGTGAGTCAGTTTTCAATCATTCCTGAAAACATCTGGAGCCACCAACAGTGTTTGATGTACAGTTATCAGCAGTACACAAGACAGGGGGTTTAGCCTTACAACCACAAGATAACAGATGGAGCTTTCTGTATTTTTACAGTTTAATGCTGCATTTCATATCTATTTTATTTTGAATCATCTTGCTTTGTACAAAGCTCTTCCTCTTTTTTCCTCTTTTTTCCTCTTTTGTCCCTGTCTATTTTCCCCCCATTTTGTTATGTGCAATACATTATAATTCTTTCTGCACAGCTTTATGCCAGTAGACTTGTCTCCCTGCCGCAATAGGAGAATATTAGTAATAGGAACAGAATCTAAATTTGTCAGAAGTTTTCTAATTACTGTACTGACAGGCATAAATCAAGCTACACCACAGTCACCAAAACATGTTCTTTGAACCTCTAACCATTCAATAAAGAGACACTGTCAATATCCTATACAACAGAAATTATTTCTTCCCTAGAAGTTACAGCCTGATGTCAGAAAGCAGGGTTTCCCTTTATAAAAGATCTATAAATTACATTTCACTTCCCAAAAATCTTCAGGAGTGAATCTCAGGCAGGGAATGAGGAACAGATATTAATTACCTTCCTTGAAATCCCCTTACCAACTGGTGGCAGAGGTAGGGATGCAGAGAGCTTTTTCTCTCACTCTGGTGCCAATCACCTGGACTATACCAAACCGTGTTTCAAATTCCTCCGTACTTGTATTTTCTTGTCATAGTACATGTTATTGAGGCATGGAGTAACCACGAAACTAAATAAAGGACATTGTCACAACACACTGTGCAGCTTACGCATAAAACACAGAACCCCTCAGGATTACTATGATTAACTGTTACTGTACTGCTCAGAATTGGTACATTTATTTTTTAATTCAGAAGGAGAGTGGTATGTGGTAAGAGCATAACAGGACTATTAGTAGTGGAGGGATTCACAGGACAAGAAAGTCCTACATGTCACTCATTCCCAAACCAAGTCCTCAGGTAAGTGCACTAGAAGCATACTCTCGTTGTAGGGAAGAGCTCTTGGACCTTCAACACGCATTTCACTCCAGTTTTACATTAGCCTTTGTGAACACAAGCCGTGGTTCTGGAGCAGTAGCTCGGGGCATGAGCCCCTGTAGCCACTGCAGGCGACGGCAAGGCACCCAGCACCAAAAAACACCCCAAGAGGGATCTTTTGTTTTGTAGTGCTTTCCCCAGGACCGTGTCCTGCCCATGGCCACCCAGGGAACCCTGCCAACCTTGGTCATCCTAGATCTGCAAGACATCCCCGGCAACTCATTGCCCAGCCACGGGACTGCTCAGAAAGTTTTGTCCTTGTCTTTAGGTCTGAGCACCTAGGGAGAAGAGGAGGAGAGGTGCATGAAGTAAGAGGATGCAGCTAAGGTGACACGTTGACCCAGAAACTAACAACTTCTCCCAGGTCCTACGGCATAAGGCTATGTCTGTGTTACTAACAAATACTCATGGTAGGCTGCCTTTGAAAGAAAACTGGAGAAGCCACCTGACATAGGGAGCAGAAGAAGCCACAGAAGAAGCCCGAGTAGGGGACTGCTTTAGCAATAGCCACACTGGTGCCCCTGTGACACCGGGAAGGCCAGCTGGCTGTACAGATGGGATATTGCCTTGAAATACATTTAGTAGAGCACACTGATACACCGAGTCTTCCATGGGATAAACAGAACCAACAAGCTGCAGACAAAAAGCAGACAATTAGAAATAACTCAGAGGATATATCAGTCTTAAAGACATAAGCAAGATTAGCAAAGCCAGTTTAAAAAAAATATTTGAAAATCATAGAGAGAGAAGCATGTGATGCTTATTGAAATAAGGGGTGCTGTCTCTTCCAACAAAAGCCACAACAGGTAAAAGCCCTAAACGCATGTTCTAATAAACTAGCCATTGCCCAGAGACTTACTCATGTGCTAGAAAATGCCACCACTCAACAGAGAGAAGAGGGGTCGGAACTGGAACGATTTCCTTACGGTGACATTTCAGCTGTCAGTGTACAGTAACTGAAGCATAATGTATGCACAGAGCGCTGCTGCAGAGAGGCTACCCACCTGCTCAGACGACAAGGTGACCCTTACGTTAGATATTCCCCATCTCCTCCCAAAACCAACTTTTTTTTTTTTTTTTTTTTAATAACATCGCCTGTCAAACACACTGTTGCAATTTGGAAAACCTGGTTTTATTTTGGTTTTGCTTGATTTCATGTTAGATGTGCACATCGTCCCAAAACGCACTTGCGTTTGCTTGTTTTATACTACCAGAACAGCTCAGTTAGCCAAGTATGTTAAAGCCATGCCCCCTCCTGCTTCGGTAACTGTGGAAGGTTTCTAACTGCTTCTTCCACCCAAAGTGCAGCAGGGATAGAAGAGAAGATGAAAAGAGGCATAAGTCCAAAAAAAGCAAACCACCACACAAAACCCAAAACCAACCAAAAAAAACACGTGTCCCAGTAATTCCTAGCAGAAACATCTTTATAATGACTTTTTTTTTTTCCTGACACACATATTCGTCTGCTAGGAACTTGGAGAAGACTCTGAAATCTGTAATTCACATAAGCCACAACCAGTACACCGACATAACATGGACTGGGACAGGAAGCACACAACTGAATATGCGAAGGCCAAGAGGAAATTTTTGAACTTTTACATTCTTCACTGGAAAGCATCCCTGTATTCATATTTTCATGAATAATGTTTCTCAAAAGATCAAGAACGTAGGCTTGCAAAGCAGGGAAGAGCAAGACCCACCACACAAAGCCCAGAACAAGGACTTCACTGAAGCTGGGTGTCCCAACTAGCACCCCGCACCTCACTGCACAAAGGGGAGGAGGAGGCAGAAAGTGCCTCCATCTTCTCTTTTATCAAGATGAAATGGAGACTTTTAATTTTTTGTTTCCTAGTTGGAACAAAATCACAATTTTGAAAGTGCTTTCTTAAAAGCAATCTTTTTGGTTTTCAACCAGCACTAGCAATAATCCCTTACAACATTTGTATCAAGTGTCAGCTCCAAGTGTTTGAAAGCTGTAGATCACATCAGATGTTTGCCTTTACATGGCAAATTGCTGATTCATTTCTGATCCACCATGCTTGATGTTCACATCCTCTCTTGACGGTAGCCCAACCCTTTTGTTTCTTCCCTGCACTTTCTTAAATAAGCTTAAATTAATTGTCCATTAGATATAATAAGTGTTGAGGATAATACTGCAGCGTATTTCAATTGCTTTCATAAATCAAAGGAAAGAAAGAAGGTTGTTCTATCTTCTTAAAGGATTTCCTTTATGGCTGTGTTATCATTTTACTTCTACAATTAGCCTACCAATTAATTTTCAAGTTTACATATACTTTACAACTACTCAAGCACTAACAAAAAAGACTAAATACGTATGTCATTTCTGAACCAGTATAAATTGAATCTTCAGTTTCCAATTTTCAAAATACACAGGCAGAAAAAAATTAATTTTCCTTTAGAATAGTTTCAAACAACCCACTAATTATATATATATACACACACTTCTAAAAAGTTACAGATAGTTGCCTGTACCACTGTGAATTTTAAAGAAAACTTTATTCTCTTTAGAAGTGCTTTCCACATAGAGGGAATACCTCAAAACTCAGCACTAGGAAAATGCTGTAAGAATCAAAAGAAAAAATTGCCAAACAGGAAAAAAAAAAGGCAATTAATTTAAATATTAATTTAAAAACAAGCTACCAAGGGTGGAAAAAAGAAAATTATGAAGCACGTTTCATTATGTTTTCTGTTTTACCTGCCTTAAAAATTATGATAAGCCAGATTTAAGATTTCAAACAATTTTATAATCCAAATCACGTAATTAACCTACGTAGAAAAGAGACCAGGATAAACTCTATTGGTGCGGATCTGAAATGGGACTTCTGGTTTAATTTCCTCTGAGAAACCGCCAATGCATGCTTGTCAGAACCAGGTAATGAAGCAACATGCACTAAGTAGGCAGTAAGTAGGGACCAATAGGGAATTTGCATTAAAACCACACCACTGATCAGAAACAAACACTAATGAGTATGCAGCTGGTGATGGATAAAAGGACTGAAATATTGAAGCAGAACAAAATGATTTTTTCATTAAAAGACAAACGCTAAAGCCATGAAAGCAGCAATAGATGTTCTTTTGTTCTTTAAAGAAACTGATTTACATAGAATCAAATTAGCTTTATTATTTATTTTCTTTTAGTTACATTTGAAGAGGAGCTAGATGCCTGGCACTGTGTTTGTTGCCTTCTAACTATAAACCACTTCTCTGTGCAGAGGAGAAAAACTGAAAATACCATGCTGCAAATCCTGCTGCATGACTGTTTTTGTGGAACAAGGAAAGGCATGGGACCAAAAGCAGATCTCTTAATGACACAAATAATATCTAAGAGTCATTAGCAAATCAATTTTTATTTTATTCAGATCAAAATTCATAGAAATTCAAATATATAACCTGGATAAAGGCAGTTTTTAGCTTTTTACCTGTTACTAGTTTTTATCAATGTAGAATTATATAAACAAAGAATCTGCCTACTATCAATGAAGCACAGCATCTAAAAATTACTATTTGTCAACCCACCTAAGCGGCCAGATTTATAAGATAGCTGGGCTCCTTAGAGCTGCCTTGATTCTCAGCAGAGTTGCCAGTTACTAAACAAGTTTTAAAATATAACCAATTCTTTTAAGACAACTTATTTTGGAAAGCCAAAATATTGTTCCCTGAGGAGGGGGGTGGGGGAAGCGCAGAGCTGACAAAGAGTGAGGCTCAAGCAAGTCAGTCCCAAGGCTACCGTCTTTGAACACTCCCACAGGGAAATAGTATCAAACATCAAAGTCGTGTGTAGATGAGTTTGTTCCATCCTTCGAACTTGTTTTTTCTTAACTTTGTTAACCTTATTATGTCTTTTCAGCATTGTCAACCTGCTATAGTTGCTGTTTCACTAAATTGATAACATTGCAGCTAGTGCTCAACTTGACACTGTTAATCAGAGCAAAGCACTCTTCTGTAAATCTCCAACACTTATGTTTTGATTCAATAATCTTTCTGTTTCCTCTCTTACAATTAAAGATGGATTGTCTTCTATATATTATACAGGTTTTCTAGAAGTTTTACAGTTTAAATTTCATAGAGAATGGGTTTAACTGAATACATGGGGGTAGATTCTTGAAAAATAAATTATTTCTAATTGTCCTAGCACATGAACAACTGCCATCCTTCTACCATTGAGGACACATTAAAGATTTATGAACCATCTTTGTCTGAACTGCAATTTGGAAGAAAGGACTTATAATTATCAAGCCTTTCAAAGTAGTTATATTAATTCAAGCAGAGTAAAAGCTAAACTCTAAACAGTATTAGTACAGTAGTTTACTACAGCAAGGAGATGGAAAAATATGCCATGTGTTAACAAAGTCTAATAGTTAAAATTCTTTTAAAAATAAATGTTATTTTAAACACAGAAGAGCCTCTTAAAAGTAGTTATGTAGTAATAAGAAAGTACTGCTGCTTTAAGCAAATTGACAGAAACACTACAAGTAATATTTTTCCTGTTTTTCTTTTCCTCTCATTAAAATAATTTTACCACCATCTGATGATCCTTAGTACGTCAATTCTCTCTCAGGTGGGCACATAACATAAATCCTGCTATCCACCATACCACAGTAACTGAAGAACCTTCCACAAGCGAACTTTTCTCTTTCAGTTTTCTGATAAATGTCAATTGCCATGTATTAAAAGAAACAAAACCAAACCCAACCAAAACTTTTTGACATTGAATAGCTTTAGAGATCAACTATGAAATATTGTATTCTCTGCTAAACTCATTAGTTTCAAAATTAAGTCAGATCAGTAATAATCTAAGGCTAGACGAAATAAGCATCACATAATTTTTAAGTCAAGTGTCCACANTCCTTAGCACAATTTTATTCTGAAGAGGCGCTCCCACATTGGTCCAGCCCCCACTGTATTGATCAAGGGAAGCTCTATGTGACAAATGCAGCACTTAAAGCTAAATTTAACTTCTCCAGAACTGACCTCAAGAAGGTGAAGCTTGCGAAAGTACATCCACCAGGCAATGCCAAGCCTGATTCCAAACATCACTTTTTCCTGATTAAGTAGGGTATTTCAGCAGCTTTGGACCTTTTAATAATATACATCTGCATCTTCAGTAAATGAAGTATTTCAAGAATTTTCCCTTCCCCCTCCGAAAGAAATTCATTATAAAAATTCCCTAAATTGCCCAAAATGGTAGTCTTTACAGGAATTGTTCTTCTCTGAAGAAGGATAATAATTTCATTCCATCCTGTAAGCCAACCGAGTTTCCACAGCCCTTCCCACCCACATTCCCCTTGCACTTAACATGAACTTAAGTAGCTGCTTTAATGAGTTATACTAAAATATTTTTAACTTATGTATAGATGCTATCCATCATCACTGGTTCTGTTTATACTCAGCCAGCTAGCTTAATTAAGTGGTAAGCCAATACAAAGGAAGAAAGTTAAAGAGATTCAGCAGAAATACATACAGAAATGTCATGCAGAACAGCAGTAAAGTAGAAGGGTGATATAAGAGATGATGATCGGCAAGAGGTTTTGGCATGAAAACATTTTCTCCTGCTAATGGTATAATTCAAATTATCTGGTTGCATCAAAGAGAGGCAGAAGCTAGTGTCTAAAATGATGAAGCTACTGAAACCATAATAAAGATTTGCATTGATGAGCAGAACCATTAGATAACGCTATGTGCCATAAATTAGTGTGCCCTTAATACAGCATTTAGAAAGACAGACTTATGATCTACCACCCTTTTTATGGCCTGGCTTAAGCTATTAGGGTCTTTATCATATACCTTCCCAGAGGATGAACACAGATTACTGTTACGGGGCCCCTGCATACACAGCACGACAGTTATCAACGTTTCTCCAAAACAATCTTTAGGATGAAGGATTCTTTGGTATGGGCATGGGTGAGATATCAAGCCTCTCTACTACTTTTAGGAAAATAATTATCTTGCTTTAAGTCTCTCTTACTTCTAGTTGCTGTCAAGCTAGAATATACAGCTCTCGCTCACTTCTCAGTACATGGAAAAGACACCTAAAATATCTTTTCCTAGTATCTCCAGTTTACCTAACCTATGTTTTGCTTCACATTCAGAGGGTGTCCTTTGCCCACTACAATGCTGTAATATCAGCAATCAGCAGATTTCTTCTGTTCCTCCAGAGGGGCTGTCCCTGAACAACTTTATACCATGACAGAGAAGGAAATTCTGAGAAAAAGTGTTCTCTGACCCCGCAGTTTGACAGCACATGAAGATTATCAGGGCACCCAACCACAATTCCCCCACAACTGGCACGTTGACAAGTGATTATCAGGCAGCCTACACTGTCTCAACCACATACCAGTTATAAGGTATATGCTGCTAATTACCATGTGTAGAATGCCACTTTATGGCATCACGGGGGTGTCACGTAGTACATAAACATTTGCACATGGCTTAGTTAAGTACGGAATTTTTTCAGTACCTAAACAGCAGATTATCAGGTAGATAAGTCCCAGATATATTTTCCTGAGCTGCACCATGACATCAAATCCTGCCAGCTGGAACTGTTAGCAACTTTTCTAAATGTTAAGGGCTAAAATGAAATGTAAATTTTGAGAAACAAAGACGGGTCTATCATCTGAAGTTATGGCTAGAAGGCAAATCTGATTAAACCTAAATCACGAATAAGAATCTTGAAAGAATTGACTTTGCATCTGTACAGAAATATTTACAGCTATAGCAAGTTACTGAAACATTAAAACAAATCCAGAATTTAAAAGAAAGAAAAGCTCAACTTCTTAGTCTACTTTTCTAAGGAAGTTGGCTCAAAGCCACATAAAATAAGTTACATTTTCACAGTGTTGTGGATCTTCTTGAGAAGGATAGTTTTAGTCTTGGTCTCTTGGCTCAGGTTCTAGATCATAAATTCAGGATTAACACAATGTAAATATATTAAAAATTCCATATAATATCGAAAATGTTGTAGATTTATCCATTCGAATATATATTTACATGTTTCCTAGAAGATGCAATATGTAGAATTTCATATTTGAATTTCCCTTGTTAATCTCTATCAGATAAAGAAATCTCATTTGACTGACAGCCCCTCAGCTGTTTCTCAAACTGGTCAAAAAGATACATTTTAAAGCAGGATTTGAAGTAGACAGCAAGAAACACAAAAGAAGAAAACTAGGAAAGGTATAATTACTAAGGGGGTTTTGTTTGTTTGCTTTACTTTCAGGCACACAATACAGTTGCATGTTTCAAAAACCCACTGATGTACATGGGCATAGTCTTAATAATACAAAAAACCACAAAGAACATAATTTTGAATATTTAATTATTTCTCACAGAATGGTAACTGGAAAATATCCTGAACTGCACAGAAATCCAAAGGTCCAAGCTCACCAAAACTGAGTTGAACTGAAAGTGCCAGGTCACTAATGTGAAGAAGGCAGTTTAGTTAATATTAGTGCAGCATGCCAATTAGCACTGCTGAGAAGCAGCATTTAACCTGAGCAGAACACACATCTGAAAAGGCTACACTGTTCATTCAAGGTTAACTCAATTATTTTCACATGGCACAACACTGTGTGTATAGATGTACCAGGAGTGTTGGTCCTCAGGGAGGAGGACCATAACTGGTATTTTTACTACCTGTCTTTGAGAAAGTCAGGTGTCACTTCCTATAACTATATTCTAAGCAGGTACTGTAAATTTTTTTTTTCTTTAGTCCTGATGTTTAGTAGACAATCAACGTGAAAGATATCCCAGGTAAATAGATAAAAAGAAAAATTACCATTTTCTGGCATTTTCCAGAAGCAAGTGACCCATTTGCAATGAACGCTGATCTGTTCTGGTATACAGTAACTCTAAGAATGAAATTCAGCCAGCTGTAAGCCATAACTCCTCCTGGAGACCTTGCTGTGTCTTGGAGAATCTTAGGACTAAGTTGATATTTTGCCACTGCTTTAGGATGGTACTCGCCATTGATCCCAGAGGGATCAGGCAAATGGTGCTTTCAGGAGTACGGGCTCAATGCCAAATACTAATCTTTATTTAACAGTGTTCACTTCTCCCTTCTGTTTCATGTGTGAGTTGCTTTGCATATACAAAATTAGACTTTGAGTCACTTGAGCTATTTGCTATGAAGGACCCAGGTCCATGGAATCAGAACTGTGAGTGGATTTCTCATCGGTTTTATGGTATTTCTGAGGAACCAGGAGCAAGGAGCTAGAAATGGCGATTTCTTTTTCTCTTTGTCATTATTGACTGTCAATAATAAAATTATGCTTTTTATATATATATTTTTTCCTCAAACTTTGCTTTTGTCTATCTGAAGAAAGCCACAGCTCCTGACACTGCCGGGTTTTCATCAGACTTCTCCCTTTGAACTGACAAAGTTCTCTCAGCCCAGGTATTTAAAATGAAATGTTTAGGCTCAATCAATTTCCACTTCATAAAGACATTCGTTGTTTGTCTGTTTTCAGAAAATTTCTAACCAGCTTTAAACAGCATGCATGTCTATACAGTGGGCTTCTCAGAAATTGTACTCCAGCAGGGTCTCAGGTGTTAAATAATAAAATTGCAGAATTAAATAATACATCAAAGCTAGGAAGAAGTATTAAGATGAAAGGCAAAGAAGAAATGTGTTTTCAAGTCATATTTGGAAAGAAATTTCACTAGGAAATTAAATTCATGAGGCATTACATACAAAAGTAGAATGGAGGGGGACTTTCCCCATTTTAACTTGCAGAAGTATATGCCACTGTGAACAGAAATACAGAGAAGCACAAAAAGAAAGTAAAGGAAAAAAGTGTCTTAAAACAAACCAAAAGAACCCTACTACACAGAAGCAGAAGTACTATTTTCAGGATTACTGTTTGCACATCTGTGCTCCACAGGAGAGGGCTGGCAACTACATTTTGCACATACTGGAACAGAAAGTTTTGAACTCTTGGAGGAAGCTGCTGAGGAAGGAAACGCAGCCAGGCCACCAGCTTCTTCCCACTTCCCCAGCTCCCAGCAGAATACATGGTAGCTGATTTCAGGCCATGTCCCTGAGAGACGGCCAGTTTGCAGGCACTGACTGGATAGCAGGATGCTGCTTCTCCAGATGGAGATGGGACAGAGCTCACTCAGCTCCTCATTCAGCACATGGCACCACTTCTCACAAATTTTCTTTCAAATAGCCCATAGTTTCATGATTGATAGGGGTGTGCTAGCAAACTGCCAGGAGATAAGCTTTTTCTCCCCTAAAGAAAAGTGGCAACGTACTAAAACAAAAAAGAGAGAATCTTAACTATGAATTTGAAGCAAAAGTACCAAACTGAGTTTGGAAACCATCTTGCCCAGAGATTTTTTTTTTTTTTTTGGCATTTAATTTAAAAAATTAAGATAACGGTAACTTGTACAAGAAAATCACAGAAACCTAAGCAGAATTGAGTTTCATCTGAATAAATTACATAACTTAGTCAAGTTTGGACATAAATATAGTTGAGTCAGAAAAACCTCTTTCAAAAATGTATCTGGAAAATAAAACCTTTGGAAATGATGAAGTTGATGCATAGTAAGACTGAAAATTACATCACACATTTTACAGAGTGTATCACAGCTAGTCCACATCTTTCTTTGCACATATGCCCTTCCTGCAAATGAAATTCAGCTAGATTTATGTGCTAAGAAGATACTGGCTGTGATCATAGAAGGGAAATGAAAGGTAAACTAACCCTTTTTAGTATTGCACCACACCTTTCTACAGCGCTCAAATACACATAACTAAGACAGACAGCTGTCAATCATAACTAGTCAAAGTCTTTCTAATCAGAAATACCCATTTGTTGGCATGGATATTTGGCAAGAATGTTTCCATTTTGACAAGACTTTCTCCAAGGTAAGTTTCTCAGTTACTGTATAAACTCCAATCCCTTTGGTAGCCAGAACAAGACTGAAACACCTGCTAAAAGTATAATAACGGGTATACATGCCCCCCAAAAAGTACAAGCCTCAGCATCACTGCTAAAGGACTCCACAGAAAATCAGAGCCAGGCATGAGTATGGGTACCACTTGACATCAGATTTCTGGTGCATTGCTAGTTCACTGAAAAGAGCTACTCCAGATCACCTAGACTTCCTCAAGAAGAAAGGAAGAATTTGGTGGGGGGGGGAGGGGGGGGGGAAGAAACAAAACCAAAACAGAAAACAAACTGTTCCAACTGAAATGTGTTTTTCAGACATGATGCTGTGGAAAACAGTTCAAAGGTGTAAGCATATGGATAGTCCTAGGGTAAAATGTGATAGCCATTATCCCTCTTCCTGCAAAAGGAAACTTCACACATTTGAGAAGAAAAAAACGTGGAAGGCAAAGAGGATGTTTACAGTAGCTGCTAAGACTAAATAATAGCTGCAGTATCTTTTAATTCTTAGTGTTCATTTTTGTGGATGGAAAAAACACAAAGAATTGTTGTTTTTATGTGAGTGACACTTTTTCAGTTTCTTATTTCAAACGTTAAAACCCAACCGATGATCTATGGCTAAAATTTGTATCTTTCAAGGGAAAATGCAACAACACCTAAATAAGCACCATGTATGGCTTCCTGCTCCATTTGTGTTTTCAGAGAACAACAAAGAATAATCAGCTCACTTTAGAAGAACATCTAAGAATTAAGATTTTCTGAAATAAGTCCCTTGATAAAGAGAATGCAAATAATGTCACTACAGACAGTGTAGGTGAAACATAACTTCAAGCCCAGTCTCTTCATATGCAACATGCACAGAATAAGAAACCGCGATTAACACGTCTACAGTCAGACTTAAGCTCACAGACAGTTTCTACTGATACCATAATACTTCTGACCTAACTTAATTTTCACATATGTCTGTACAGCATCATAACAGCCACAAATGATTAGATGAATTATCTTATTTGCACCCGGTTTCACACAGTATGTACACTTACAGAATGGCACAGATTCATGCATTTAAATCCATACTGGATTATCACACATACCTCTTACTGGTGATAATTCTTAATTAATGATGCAATCAGTCCTGGTATTATACATAAATATTGTATGCATTCTGTCATCATTTGTATGTTAAAAATACAGTTTGGAGTAAGTAAAAGAAATCAGTTTGACCAGGACAGGAAAAAAAAAGTTTGGTTTTCTCTTTTTCTGGGGAAAAGAAAAAGTAACTGTTCCCATTTTTGGCTGTGGTATCTCTTTCAGAATAAAAAATTGTGTCCACCCCAGGTGTCTGAAGGAATATATTCACACACTGCAGTCCAAATTTATATTATTGTAGTCTAAATAACATGATTCCTTTTTTTTTTCCCCTCCCTTCCCTTCTTTATAAGTTTCTGACAATCATTTGCCTTTAATCCCTTGGGCCATTTTTTCCTAGGCATTATCTACTGCAGTGATGTTGCCACCACAATTCTGAAACTGCAGGTTTGAACTGAGAATGGATAATAATTTATTTTAAACATAATAATAACAACAACAACAACTTAGGGTACCTGCCCAACTAGGGATAATGTTTCTCGACTTTGAATGCAAGATGAATTCATCTATGTGGTTTACAGCAAATCCCTGCCATAAGCAATAACGGACTCCTAGGTGCTCCCAAACCCACAATATTCAGCCACTCTGCAGTGACAGCTATCCTGCCTCACTAGAGTGCAAGGGAGCTGCAGTGTTTCACATAGGAGGTTTATTACCAAAACATAGCCCCGCGAACTGAGCAGTATTTCTTAAGATTAACAAACCCAGTTAATGTCTTTCAAATGCACAAACTCTGGAATGCAGTCCTGCCTTTGAACACCTTTAAAGCAGACTCAGGGTATAAACCCTGGGATCTGAAAAACACTGGCTTTCTCCAGGCAGGGGCAGGGCTGATCCCCAGGCCGCAGAGATCACCTGCAGGCATGCAGACAGGACAGGGAACAGGCACGCTGTCAGCCCTATCTATACTAGGGGTTGTCAGGAACCCCTAGCAGCCAAAAAAATTGAACTAGGGTTTGGCTGAACCTGAGCCAGGCTAGAATTAAAACCAAGAAGCCCTCTAAATTGGAAAAAATAATTCCAATAAAAGCCAAAAAGAAAAATGGCAAACTCAGGCAGATAAGAAGCAAAGATTAAAGGGCTGAGGGCGGGGGGGGCATGCAACATGGTCACGCGGTGGAAGGAACCGGAGAGGGACTGCCTGCCAACCCCCTGCGCACCTCTGCTGTAACATATGTTCTGACACTGGGGAAGAGGGATGAGGAATCGGCTCTCTGTCAGCATCCAGGCTCCGCTCACCATCATGGGAGACAAGAGACACCTGCCCAAACGTCCTTGGAACCGCTCCTCCCACTTCTTTATCAAAAAAAAACCCTTTTTCTCCCCTTTGCAAAGAGTGCAGTAACAGGAACAGTATGACCTGCAGAAATTAAGAGGACTGACAACTGTAATCAGCCTTTAAAAACACCTAAATTTCCTACAGCCTCGCAGTCACTGCCCCATCCCAGGGAGGAAATACCTTTCAGGCAGAGGAAGGAACCGAGCCCAAGTTACAGAATTATTTTATAAAAAGACGACAATTACTTAATCTGCGGCAGTTTTCTTAACACATCCTTCCTTTTCTGTTGCTTTTTTTGTAACCTAAAAAGCAGTTACTCACATTAGCTTTATAAAAGCTCTTCTAAAATATCAATGGCTTCCTTAAAGAGACAAGAGCTTGGTTGTAGATGGGGGTGAGGAAAAGGGTCAACTGCATGGCACACACTAGGGCTTCCTTCTTTGCTTAATGTTAGAATAATCAACGTGCCTTTAAAATATGGTCCACATCTGTGATTTGTTTTCTGATCAGCTCTATCATAAAATATTCCCCATACTTCCATGAATAAGCCCCATTTTATTATAAAGGGAAAGAGTTACTCAGTCACAGGTTACCCTTTACTTGTTCTTAGGCACAGTAAGTTAAAATAATAATCACAGCTGCCAACTTGACTACTAATATGAATATTTTTCTTTCTGATTAAAAGCAAAATCAGCAAGGAAATAAACTGTTGAAAGTCTTGTTAATGAAAGGTTAAGGTTGCCAGCCAGGGCATTGGTCCTTTCAAATATGTCATTTAGTGATAAGAGAAAAATATATCCAGAAAATAAATTTTATGACCAGAAAGCTATTTAACACTACTCTTCTTGAGTAATAATTTAATAATGACCAGAACATTCATAACCACCTACAGTCGCCTATTTAGATCATTCTTTTGATGGCACTGGACCTTTGTCAGAGAAATATATTTGTCACTGAGAAGATTTCATTGTGGAGAAAATAACATTTAATTTCTATTTAGTCATATAAATATACCTATTTAGAGTAACAAAAAGATAATTTGGGGTGTAACGGTAATAAAAATCTTCAGTGGCTTATATCACAGAGGAAAATAAAAGAGTTTTACTTTTCAGCTACTTAAGTTTCTGAATTGCATGGGCAGTCTCTGGAATTTAGTAGGGTAAAAAAAGTCCAGATCCAATCCCTTCCCTCCCCTCCCCCAAATCCCAAATCCACACTTCAAACAGAAGAGAGAGAATGGCATGAAAAGTCAAGGATTCTAGCCCATATGAGCGAGAGGGGTAAATCAGGTGGGCTGAAAAAAGGCGGCCACAGAAGCTAAAGAGAACATATGTGCAAGAATGAACCCCCTTGATTAGACGCTGCCACCCGAGATAAAACAGAGAAGCTTTTAAAAGTGTGTCCTCTGCACAGGTGTCAGTTCCTTCCTGTGTATTTTAACTGGGAAGACAATTGGCACAATTTACGCTGCCACACTGTTTATAACGTTTCTTCCTTTTGTAATCAGCTCACCACCATACTGTGGGAGTGGGAATCCCCTACTCTTACAGGAAGGACATGGAAGATGCCATCTACCCTCTGGGCTCTTTATTTTCTGTCTTTGTAAATTAGTAGATACTTGTTTCTGTTATATGAATGTTATCAAGACTTCGATGTCTCCACCATTAACAACTGCAGCGGGCTTCAACATTTTCTGATATCTATAATTATACTCTGCATCATTAGAAAACAATAAGTACAGTGTAACAGTGAGAAAGCATCAGGATTAGTCACCAACAAATAAAAGGTTGATCTGTTTTGCTTTGTGAGTTCAGATAACACAGGCCACGCTTAACTGGTTCATTACATAGAAGTGCATAATAAAGCTGTAAAAATAAATGAATTGCCAATGCAGACTAATCATTTTATACTTACCCGGGATGATGGCATTCAAACAAGACTACTGCATTGCAAAGCAGATTTAGTAATTAAAGTTAAGTATTATATTTCATACTGTAAGAATTTATCTGTATTTTATACTTATATTATAAAGTCCTGAATAACATGAGCAAATGTGAAACAATGCAATCATTAACAGGTCATGTAATGACCAAAATGAGCTATCAAGTTTAACATTATAGTTTAAGGATCCAGTCCAAAAAGATGAATACATAGTGGAAACCGAGGAAAGGTCAATGAAAGTGCTGTTTTTCATGGTTCCGGGGATTTATATGATGGCATAAAAATGGGATGATTTGTGCCTGTATTTGTCCTCATGAAGAGTTTAGCTTAATGCTTCCTTTTTACTTTAAATGATCTCAAGAAATATATTAAGATAAATTTAATGTGGTAAGACAAATGGTAGTGATGTGCTGAGCAAGCTTTTATGTACTTCAGCCTTGACCTGCAGTATCCCTGACACTCAAACCAACTGAAGCAGAAAAGGACAATTATTCTGCATTATGCTTTATTACGGGACAGAAATTCAAGACAAGACTAGACTAAGACTGCCAAAATTAATTCTGCCTCATAATGGACTTGAATGCAGATTTTAAAGACAGAAGATTCAGTACATGGATATACTTTTTCAGCAAAATTCCCAAATGGCAATAAAAAGGACAATGACAAGGCTATTTCAATTGCAAATACAAATAAGAATTGTACAGTTTATACATAAGCAAGAATATCTTAGAACATTTTGTGAATTAATGACAGGCACTCAGGGAAAAGAGTTTTGTAGAAGAGATTTAATGTAATTTATTGGTTGATCACAGCCCCTTGAAACAAATCTAATGAAAAGAAGAATCTAGGAGAAATCCATACTAAAATGACAGGGAAAGCATGAAGGAAGGACATGAATTAGAGATATAGGAGAGAACTGTATTCAAATCTGAAGACGGAAAATGAAGAAATGCATGGAAAGATACAATAGCACTCAAAGACATCAGAAACCCTGAAAAGGTACAGAAAGGAGAGAAAAGAACAGCACATGGGAGTGAACATTTTAAGCTCAAGAAACAGTCAGAGGTGCTTTACAGAAGTAGCAAATGAAAGATTAGGTTGAACAGCAGGCCTGTTTCTTAGAGCAGGCTTCTAAGGTATGTGACTATATGGATAAAACCCTGGCTCTTCTTATCAGAAATCTCATGCGGGAATCAATATAAGAAATAAAGTTGCATGAAAAAATAGATTTTTCCATTCTCGCACAAAATTTAGATGTGAACTTCAACTAGTTAAGGAGGAAAGAGAGAACGATAAGCTGGTGTATTTATGAGTCAATGAAATACACTGGGAAAACTGTCCGTTATAACTTGTTCCTGAAAATCTGTGAAATGTTATATAAAGAATACATTAAAATGATAAAATAACAGTTATCATCTAGTTGCCTTCATGCAGATGTGAAAAAGGATGTGCTTGTGGATATTTTTATCTTTGAGAATGTGATCAATTTGATGCCCGATTTTAAGAGTAAAACTAATTCTACTAAAAAGGGCCAAATTTAATCAAATATTTTATTTATAATTGGGAAAAAAAAAATCTTTCCAATGATGGGCTACTTCTCCAGGGAGTACATACGAGTTACTGTACATACAGTACATACATAGTGAGAAACCTGTGACTGGCAACACATGATCCACCATTCTTTACAATGTGGAAGAAAAGTAAAACTACTTTTTTGTAAGATATTAGTACTTTAACAAGCAGTAATAGACAAATGGCAAAAGTTACTAATATGTAGCTCAAAATCAGGCAGTATTTATTTCATATGTATTTGTTAGTATGATAATATGTAAGAAGAATGCTAAGCAGCAGCTACAAATTGGTACTTTTCATCAGCAAGTTCAAACTATTACCTTTTAAATATTTTCCAAGATCTGGCCAAGTATTCTACCACTTGGACTGCCGCTTGGAATTCAGCAATGCTTCCAGAAGACTGAAAGAAAGCTATGGTAATAATATTTAGCAAGGTTAATGAGTAAACCAGAAAACTACAGATATTATGAATTTGCCAGACAACAACAGAAACAGTGACAAATTAATCAAAAGTGGTAATGGAAGCAAATACAATTAATGTTTACTCAATATGAGGTTTTGAAATATTAATTTTGTCAAACATATTTATAAGATTATAGACTTGGTTAAGTATATTACCACTGTAACCTTTTTTGCATTAAGACCTGGTACAATACAATATCTTGATTAAGAAACCAATACAATAAAAAAAAAAAAAATCACAACTTTCACTGAATTGCTTACAAACTTGAATTCAGAAAATACCCTGCAATTAGTCCTAGTAGGTATTCAGAAGTTTCCATTTCTTTATTGTTTCTTTTCCAGCTTGCTCTGTCAATTTAAAAGCTAACAAGCCAGGTTTTTACCACTTGCTTAGCAACTGAAGAGGAAAAAAATAAGATGTTATAAAATGGTAGTTCTTGATGAAGTAGTTCTTGATTTCAAAAGTATTTATCTCTTGAAATAGGTTTTAAGCACCTATTAATCTTTAATTTTTTGCCATGGTCTCTGTACCTCATATCCATGTTACAGCTGGAGTCCTGCTAGGATTTGTGATCTCCCAATAATATTGTGAAAAGAAATGCATAAAAGACTAGAAGTGGACCACTGGCTACTGCACCACTTTAATCAACTTTTGTTCTCACTTTAAAAAAACTGAATGTTTCCTTTTCTAAATACAAATATTGTGGCTATGCAATATTGGCCAACTTACCATGGCGGCCTTGATGGAACCTAATGTTATAGTAGTCAAGCAATTACTTTACTCTTAAGAGCTTCTAACCAACCTTTTTCAATACAGAAAACTGTAAATATTAAGAATAATTTTAAATGATCAGCTGGATTCTGAATGTTAACATTGTATAGGCTGCATGTAACACCACGTGAGTGAAAACATGTACTTTATTCTAGGATACTCTTATGCCTCCTCAAACCGCTAACAAGCTAATATTAAAGCTTCTAAAGATTTCTGGAAAAGTATGAAAGGAAACAAATTTTGCATATAATTTGAAATAATGCCATTTGGACAACATTTCCTTGTAATTACAATTTAGACATCTCTTAGGTCAAGGAAATATGCACACTAAGAATTTTCCACTCTCCAAGCCTAAGAAGAGTTTCTTCAATACTTTATACAACCCTTAATTCAGCCTGATGTCATTTTCCAGCAATGCCAGAAGCCCTGGCACGCACAACATTGAGAAATCGTGTTAAATACCTTGCTCGGTCATTGTAATTTAACCTCACTATGCAAGATGCACCTACAAAGAAGAGCCTTAGAATTAGCTGTCTTTATCTCAAAGGAAACTTAAAAATTACTTTGCAACTTCCAAAGCTGTACTGCTGAGATACAGCTCTTGTTCATTCACTGGATTTATTACTTAAGACTTCTTTAAAAGAGCCGTTAACACAGTAAGAATCACACTATTTTCTGTGGACTGGAAGAAAAAAAAAAACTCAAATAAATGTTGGTAAAAAAAAAAAATATGGGCTGATCACAACTGACAAAGTGCAGAGCTCTGAAAGTAAGACATCTGGTTCCTGAGACTGACCCACTCATTCAGATTAAAAATAAAGAGAAGATTATGAAAAATCTGGTCCCTGATTCAATAAAGTATTCAAGTATGTCTAGCTTTACATATTCAAGTTATCCTACCAAAGCTAATGGAATTACTCACTTAAAAAATTATCTGTATGCTCATAGATGATGCCAAAGGAGAGACTGAAAGTGACTTCAGGGAGTAAAAGTAAGGCAAAGCATTTCAGGGGGTCAGGCTGCACCTTGCATTGAGGAGAAGGTCCACGAGCCCCCTGTTCCAGAAAAGAAGCAGATTTAAAAGTTTGCTGCTGCCTGGCTTCCCTGTTTTCAGATAAGCAATGAACCCCATCAGTGCGATGATCGCTTCCAGTATCACCTAAGAAACGGTCCAAGCAGCCTCGCTGAGGGATAAACAGCAGCAGAGGTTTGAAAAGGAACAGCTGGAGAGAGGAGTTGTTAAGCAACTCCAAGAACCCTTCCCTTGGGAGAACCAATGAGTTGCAGACACTAATTTTCTGTATTTTTCAGGATACATCAAAACCAAGATTTACTAACAATGGACTAAATAACAATTTACCAGCTTCTTGAACAGCTTTTTCTCCTTAGGAACAGTAAAACATATGTGTGAACAACTTGAAGAAGAATTAAGGTATTACCAATTGCTAAGGGAAGACTAAAATCACTGAAGAAACATGTTAAAAGCAGCTTACCAGGAAAATAAATGTTAGAAAGGAAATTAGCTGGAATGCCATTGTAAAATTATTCAAGGTTGCAGAATAAATCATTACTATTCCTGTTTCTAATATGGTAACATTTCTATTTGTTGAAAAAAATTTTGTACAACAGAAATAAGACAGTTTTGAAATATTTAAATAACCCGAGCTCTTTGATTGAAATAATAAATATTCCTTGATATTCCAGATAACAAATTGTTTCATTTCCATTTGTTAAACTAACTGAAAATTAAGTAGCTGCTGTTGAAAATTAACTAAAATATCAAGCTACATTCTCTTATGGAAAATGCAGTTCAAGGAAGTTGAAACGAGTCTCAGGAAACCATCAAACATTTTGTTGAACTATAATAAAGGTCTGTGGACATATTCAAAGAAGAACTATCTTGAATTAGGTTGGACTGAAACTAATTTTCATTTTTGCATCTACACTTTCCAGCAAAGTTGAAACTTACCAATCAAAAAAAAGTGAAGAAACAGAACGTTTAGCCATAAATTATTTCAGTGGAAATAATTAAACAGCTCTCAAGAGCATGGAGGTAGGAAAAGCAACAACAAAAGGAAAAAAATACTTCAAGGAAAACATGGAATTGTCTTAAACTATTTTCAACCACTGAAATGAAATTAGCTGAAATTGACTCATCAAACTGATGTCAAACAGGGCCATCACTTTCAATTCCCTTAATCTACAAAGAGAAACCTCAGTAATTCAAATGTTGCTATTTTACTGATTTTGTTCATCTATTATAATATGCAACTAAGATAATATAGGCATAGAGAAGCTCTCCTCTCTACTTATACTGCTGTTCAGCAGTTGCCCACTATTTTCTATTACTACAAAATAAAATTATCATACATATTGACGCAATATAAATTAACTTACTTATCTAACATATTCCAGCTCTTGAATGTTCCCTTTTTTTAATTGTTTGTTTTATACAGGTATTAAAAAACAATTGACAAAAAAAAAATCTTTGTTGGCAATCAAAATTACTTACTCTGATACTTAAAAGCTTAGGAGTCCCTCAGTACCCAGGTTCTGGGTAGCCTAAGTAGTAGTCCAAAATTAATAGGTGAAAATAGTAATCTTCTTCAGTTTAGCACCTGTGCTCCCTTTCTTCCCCATATACGCATGCACATCTTCTGCCTGTTTCTAAACTTGTAATAAAATATATAATGCATAATTTTTCCCTTTCTCTGTTCATCTTTAAAAAAAACCCCTCAACTTTTCATTAGGTTTCTCATTAATGAACTTAAGAATAAAAAAAAACCCACCACCATAAAGGAGTGAAATGAAAGCACCAAGTGTAAATAAGCAGCAACTATGCTGTCCCAGCCTACTTGTTGATAGCTATTAAAATGACACAATTAGTTTCCTTCTGTCAAGACAAGTGAAGGAACAAATCATTGAAAGGAGGTAAAAAGAAAAGCCATAAGGATATTCCTCTTTTGGAATATAGTATAAGTGAGTATTTAGCTTTTTCTTTTTACAATTAATATTAAATGCCATAAAAAAAACTTCAAAGTGACAGAACTTGCCACTCTGATCTTCAGTATGTGCTATCTCATTTACTAATAAATTGGCTAACAGATAGACTCAATAAACTTACAAGCACTGTCTACTATAATCAAATATTAACCAACCCCCTTTCAAGGTATGTCTTCGTGACTGACTTCTCAGTCTGCAAGTTATGATGTCAACTTTACCCAGCCTGTATTTCCTAATAATTGCAAAGGATTCAGTTTAATAAAATGGGAGGGCGAGGAGGAGGAGGAGGAGAGGGAGATTTTAAAAGAAAGGATTTTAAAAGATGAAGTTCGGGGCTCACACCTTGCTCTGTTGTTTGTCTGAATCCCATGGCCTGATGTTTTATGAAGTACAGAAATCTTCATTGGAAGAATGGAAAATACAATTGTGAAAGGCAAAAATAATCACTCAGTTACATCGGAATGTGTTGGAACATATTCAGAGTCAAGAAAATCCAAGGCTCCACAGCGTGACATTTAAATTTTGTACAAATGACTAAAATGACAACTTTTAGAAATACGGTTGTTGATCATACAAACTTAATATATGCACACAGCTTGCAAACTGCATTCAGAAATACAACAATATTTCTTCACTTGATTCCCTATGGCGTACAATACCTAGTGTCTGTGTTTCCATATGCAGGCTGCAGAGCCCTTTCGCCAGCAGCAGTGCAGGCACGAGGCAGCCCTGCCTGCCTGCCACTCGGCTGCGGCAGCACTCACACCAATACAAGCGTCCGGGGCCAGGGGGGCAGGCAATGATCTGGGGCAGGGAAGTGACGAAGGCTGAAAACAGCTCCTTAAAAATGTCTATTCTTAGCCTCCAGCCATGCCTTATTATAGTCCATTGCACAGTCCCGCAAGCCGTTCTGCATCACAACTGAGGCGACCATGCGCAGGGACAAGCAGTGTGTAGTAAGTGCCAGGTGAGCCATCAAGGAACCACCGAGAGGAATGACCCCCAAACCTTTAACACATGCACAGCCCCAGACTGCCTGGTTTTTGGTTTTGAACACAGAGACAAAACCTGCAGCGTCAGAGCAGTCAAGCCACTTCAAACAGATAGAAGCACATGGAAATATCACATGTACTACCATTTCCCAGGCAAAACCCGTGATCATTAGAGACAGTATCCAGCTCTAACTGAAAGTAAACAAGGACCTTTCCCTCAATACTAGTTACATTTTAAGTTAGCCATGGAAGACCAGATCATGGAGACCTGAACATACCAAAGACCCTCCAAAGCAGAAGTTGGTTCCCAACATCACACTGGAACAAGGAGGCTCAGAATTTTAGCAATATGTGCTTTACATTTAAATTTTTGAAGATAATCTATTAAAATCTTCTCTTTCCTTGAATATATATTAATGAAAACTAATTTACATTTTTCTCTGTTGAAAGCCTTATTTATAATTGCAGCTTTAATGGCACCCAACATCACGGAGATAAGTGGATTCAGGAAAAAAAAAATGTCACTACAGCTTTCCCTCCTCAAACTACATAGTAAAATTCTCAGTGATTGTGTGCTCAGAACGAGGACCACATCTGCATGTGCTGCTGCTCCTTACTGCTGCAGTATTCTGGGACTCAAAAGTCATCAGGTTAACACTGAAATGAACCTACTGCTTTCACGTTTTTTCTACCTTTTCTCACACAGATTTTCTGTTTTGTTTTTTTTTTCCAAGAATTATTCTGTCTAGATACAGAAAACAATGTTTCAAGTCACCTGCATATGGTTTTCAGACTCGAAGGATAGATTCTTCTGCCATCTAATCCTCTATCCCAAAAGCAAGTATAAGTCAACACCAGGCAAGATAAGCATTTGTTAAGGAAACTTCATTTCAAACTCCTCAGAGTTTATCTGAGCTCCAAAAGTTTTTGTGCTTTATGTAATCATAAATGTATCAATGTATGTAATCAATAATGTATCATCAGTCTAATTAGCTTCTGTCACCTACAAATTTAAGGGAAGACTTCATTTTTGTTTTAACTTTTTTCAGGGTTTTGTTTTGGGGTTTTGGGTTTGTTTGTTTTTAATAGATTTCATATCTTAATCTGACAAAATAAGAAACTTAAGTACATGATGTTTATATGGTCAGTAAGTATCTGTGAGTAAAAGAAGATAACGGAACTACACATTTTTCACAGGAAAACTGAAGTCAGAAGAAGCCTCCAGGGATTGTCTAGTCCTATCCCCCTGCTCAAGCAAGGTCAGCTAAAGCAGGTAGTCCAGGACTGTGTCCAGTAAGGTTTTGAATATCTCCAAGGATGGGGGCTCAACAATTTCTTCGGCAACCTCTGCCAGTGCTCAGTCACTCTCACAGTAATAAGATGTTTCTTGTTCAGACAGGAACTCCTCTGTTTTAGTTTGTGCCCATTGGCTCTTGCCCTGTCACAGGGCACTACTGAAGAGAGTCTGGCTCGCTCCTCTTCATTCCCTCCCTCCAGGCATTTGTACACATTGATGAAATCCCCCTGAGCCTTCTCTTCTCCAGGCTGAACAGTTCCAGCTCCCTCAGCCTCTCCTCATAGAGGAGATGCTCTAGTCCCCTAATCATCTTTGTGGCCCTGTGCTGGACTTGCTCCACTATGTCCACATCTCTCTTGTACTGGGGAGCCCAGAACTGAACCCTGCGCTGCTGATGTGGCCTCACCAGTGCCAAGTAGAGGAGAAGGATCGCCTCCCTCAACCTGCAGGCAGCACTCCTTCTAATGCAGCTCAGGAGGTCATTTCCTCATATTCTTTTCAGTTCAGACTGGAATTGAAGGTGTCTCAGCTCCTTGAGGCAACCCCAAGGGCACAAAAATTCCTCAGATAAGGCAAATAAAAATAATAACACTTTTTCTCTGTGATGAACCATGCAGGTCTTGGTGCTTCACCTACCAAAATATCTTTTGGCTAATCACTGCCTCCTGCACTTGAATTAGGCATGGTCCAGTTATACCCTGTGGAAATTTATATGCTGGTGTGATAATTTCTAATGCTACAGGCCAATTGGAACTGTCTCCCGTGTATAAACTGTATGTAAATGGAGGAAGGGAGGAGTAATGAGAAAACACAACTCTCTAGCCTGGTGGCTAGATTAGTCACTTGGGAAATGAGACATCTGGTTCCAGTCCCTGCTCGCCTGAATGTTTAATTTTGTATACAGAGCAGCACAACAGACCTTATTTCTGAGTTATTTCTAGCCTGGTTAACAGAGCACTTTCTTCAGAGAGGGGAGTTGTGTGTTCACTTAGACAAAAAGTGAGTTGAGTCCGAGTCTACTATGTCTAGCATGACCACCCTCATCATCGGGCTAACAGTTCAGTGCATCATCAAAAGCAGTACCCAGACACTTCGTTCTTTCCCTGTTTTACTACTTTTATAATATAAATTATTTATGTAATTATTAAAACACCAAACTACCCAACCCTAATTCTTCTGCTTCAGATGCATGTCATATTTGATATCATTTTCTCAGCAGTAATTTTGAAATTTGACTTCCTCTGAACTGGGGGGGTTTGTTTTACTAATAAAAAGAGTGTCATTATATAGCTTTGGTATTTACTTATTCCTTATGTTGAATCATCAGTGGACTTAATAGAAAGGCTGAAAAGGAGAGGGGACCTGTCCTTCCTGACCACTATACCCTGCCTCCCACTAGCCCATGTGTCTGAAACACACCTTTCCCTGCAGCGCCTTCCCATCCTGCCTGAAACCTTGGATTAAAGTCGATTGGTCCTGTTGTTATTGTGAGGTTAGACTTGCACCCAGATATCAAAGCCTATCTGCTAGCTGTTTACACAGGTCATGGCGATGAACAGGAGAGCTTTCTTCCATGCAACCTGCAGTTTCCTAGAATGGAAATGTAAAGGAAAAAGAATATATAGAGAAAATACAGGAGTGTATGTTGCTGTATCAGATCAGAAATTTATGGTAAATGCTTCAGCCTAATATTACATGAAGTATGAGGTATAAAAATAAATACACCAGGACACTTGATATGATTGAAAAAATAAAGGCATTATGAACAGACCAGATATGTCAACAGAAACAAAGGCTGGTATATAGTATACAGACAGCATCATCCTTCAGAATTATGTGATTACATATTTTATGTAGAATAAGTACTTCCAGTCAAGTCTGATTCTTTCAGCTTCAAAAACCAGCACAATGAAAACCCACTTTCCTTCAGCTGATAAGAAATGAGTATCAGGGAAAGTCTCTTCCCAAGAAACATTCTATTACAGCTTCAAATTTTAAAAGTGGCCTAAGAGATTCTGGCAGCCAAATCCCATTAAAATTTACAGGCATTTGCCACTTAACTCTGAAGCATCCCATCTGTAACTGCAGCAGCCCCACACCCTCAGGGGCGGTGAGAAGCAGGGCGCCGGCGGTGCAGCCACCCACAGTTCCTCCTAGCACTTTGTGGATGATCGCACCCACAGGCACCTTCCTGAAAACTGTTTCACATGATCAGTTGAGAAGAAATGGGAAAGGTGACTTTCTAAGAACAATAAAAAGTAAAAAAAATCTAGGTGAACTGTCTAGCCTGATGTTGACAGTGGTGATATACAAAGCATCTAAAAGGCTGCTTAAGCCACAGAGGAAATTTCTTCGTCTGGTACCTGTACGTGATTCAAATGCAGTCCACAAGATAACTTTTCCTGACAGCAGTGATAAGCAGGAGGGTGAAAGTGTGCCCCAGCTGCCTCCCAGCAGACATGCACAGAGGCTGTCTCTGCTGAGCTGCTACCACAGGAGCAATTTTTAAGTCAGTCACATGAAAACCTCTGCAGTATCTATCAAGGAATTTTATAGATGAACACATTTTGTTATCTTTGTTTTCTCCCTGCCTAATTCCCAGTTTAGATCATGCACTCTTCTTTGAGTCCTTTTATCCCCTGCTTCTGTGCTCTGCACAGGAAAGGAGCATTCTGGGCTATCAGCGTGCCCTATAGGACCCAACCCAAGTCCAGGGATATTTCCAAGTGTAACCAAAACGTTAACTGAAAGCAACAAACAGGCAGAGCTCCATGGAGCCTTCTGCCACCAGCTGCAACACTGAATTCAACAGTAACTAAAGTAAAAAACACATTTATAAATGAAAATCACTTCTGGACATGGATTACCTTGGATATTTTGACAGAAATATAGTTTTATAGCTTTACATAGATTAACTGGCTGTCTTACCTTTTCATCATGTACTGATATTCCACAAAAATTAATAGTTAGGGAAAAGGGCTGAAAAGTTAGAACAAGAATGCGGATAGTAAGCATCTCCCTAGGGAATTCTTCAGAATTCTCTTTTGTAGGTTAAAATATTACAAATAAATGGGCATACTTTCTAAAAAATACACCAAACAAAAAAACCCCCAAACCAAAAAGTCCAACACCCCCCACCCCCCCAAAAAAAAGCCACCATACAAAACAAAACCAATAAAAACAACCTGTATTTCCTTCATACAGTGAAATGAAAGTCTGGTAAATTCCTCATCACCTCACTTCATCTTAACATTATCTACAGACACCATAAAACTTTCATAGGTAGTTGTCCAGACACTGACAACGTATTTATTATGTTAATAAGATATATAGCAATAACAGATCTTTTTAATGCATACTGTTTGGACTGAAAAAGTCCATTGGCTAATATTTACCAAAAAAATATGTTATTGTATTTCCTAGTATTTGCATTTGGCCTTTTCTGGGGCGGGGGGGGAAATCAATTCAATGGAATACTTACGTATTCAGTACTGATGCAAACTTAAAGGCAATGTTACAAACCCAGACTATAAAGTCTTTAAATTAATAGTGATTTAGATATGAAAGAAACTACAGCAATGGCAAGAAACCTTGCTCTCCCTGCCTGTGTGTCTTAGAGATTTCAACAGCTCCCCAATGACATAAACCTTTTCTTGCTCCCCAGGTAGGAATGACCTCTGTTTCACTGCTCTTTTGTTTTCTAGCACTGCCAGGCCTTTCTTACCTGAGGGTCCTCATAATAATTTAGCGTACAGGGAGAAGTTGAAAAGCAACAGTAATAAGAGCCCTGGAGGAAATTAGTTCAAAATGAAACCTGAATGGTATGCAACAGGACTGCAGAACAGCCAGCATAATTTTAAACCACATAAAAACATTGTAAAGTATGAAAATGGAGCCCTTCGTATATAAGTATATTTCGATCCCACCCATACCAGGATAGCTGAAGCTTGTCTCCATTAGATATGTGGCTGGAAAACTGCTACAGATAGGTCAGAGCAACAAAAATGAGCAAGACAATGGAAGAATTTACTTTGGGGAAAAAAAAAAACAACAAACCACACACGCACAGGAACATGCCCAACTTGGATAAAGGAAAACATATTCTAAAGTCATCCCAGTGCAAGAAGAAAACTTTTCCTGTAAGTACTGATGGTTTAATAGTGATAATAACAAGATTAAATGAAGTAATGAAAAATGATGGGGTTTTTTCCCTTTATTTCTTCTGAAAGGATAAAATCATAAGCTAAGCAGTGAAAGAAAAAACTTTACACAAGTAGATGTCAAAGTAAGGTACATAAGGGGGATTCTGAACTAGGTGGGCTATGCCCTAGGTCAAAGTTTCTCAGTGTTTTCACATTGATGACAAACTGCAGTATAAGTTTTTCTCATAACAAGGCGGGGGGGAAATCAAGCAAAAATGCCAGTGATAAATCTATAAACATGTACTCACATTCAGAAACACTGACAGCAAACTTGACCTTGTGCAATGGTTTTTAGGGAGAAGAAAAGGCAAGATATTCTTGCTTTATGCTGTAATGAAAAATTTCAAGCTCCTAGTGCAAGGTCCACTTTGAGATTCCCACACCTGTATTTAGGTGTCTATAGGTCTGCTAAATAAGATAGACATCTAAGAGCCATTTCTGTAGCCTAAGCGTAGGTACCTGGTGTTACCTAAGACATCCTAAGGCAAGTGAGACACCTCCCAGGGCTTTCAGAGATGGCCAGGACCACCAGCAGCCCGGCCCCCTCCTAGGAGACCATGGACACACAGACAGACTTAAGACAGGCAGACTCAATAACAGAAAGCCAGTTTGTCTACATGATTCTTTCAAAGTCTTCTACTCTTCTATGTTTGTCAGATTCAGAGGTTTTTTGTAAGCATTATCTGATAAATGCATAAAGCCTTCCTACAAGGTTCATTAATGTTTTGCCAAATAGCAATAAAGCATCATTTGCCTTTTGCCAAATAGCAGTAAAGTATCAAGTTCTGCTTTCAGTTAGGTTTTCTACTGACAGAGAAACTATGGAGAGAGGTCAGGTAGTATCAATTTATATTAGAATTACAGTTTACAGAGCTGCAGACACATTACACAAATCATTTCAGCTCACCTTCACCAGAAATGGCAAAATAATAGTATTTTCTAATAAAACTTCAAATCAGCAGCAATTGCTCTCAGATAACTTGTAATTTCCCAGAGAATTCATCGTGTCCAGCTCAGAACACTAAAAAGTAGCTTCTTTCTCAATTACACATCATTGCTTACTTTTTCTTTTGTTGGTTGGTTGATTTTTTGGTGGGTTGGTTTACCAGATTATCACCTGATATTCAGCCCTAGGGATTTTGCATGACTTGTTTCATGCAAAAAAAAAAATCTTCAATGTAATATTAATGATGACTACTAAATCGATATATCAAATGAGAATATGTGTTACCATAGCCAAATAGTCCATTTTTAATTACATAAGAGCCTTTATATAAACTAGAAAATACTTCTTTTAAAAACACTTCACAGTACTATAACTTTGCTACAGTAATCAAAACAATATCATACTTTCAACGTGCTTTTAGACAAAGCAGATCCACTAGGTTAGAAACATTTAAATCACATTTCAGTAATTACTAAATTTTCCTGTGAGATTTGTTTATTTTTATTTATCAGTATTCTTTGCAAGTTTTTATTCCATTAAAACACAATGGGAGTCTCATTCTGGAAAAAAGAAAACATAAGGATCAGCGTTTAAGTATTAAGTAGGGTATACAGTTGAGAAAAATAGTTTACAGAATTGCAAGTTTATTCCCCCACCCCACTGCTCTGGGAAAAGAACGGGAAAAATATGAAAAATAAGAGAAGGAAAGGTGTCAGCAAATAGTTAATAAAAGTAAGAGTAACATTGTCACAGTGATCTGCTAGAGGGCATAAGAGTAGTGCCTGCTCCTGCCCCCACTCTCCCAATTATTTAAAACTATTATAGTATCTACAGTTTTTCCAAATACCAACACTTAGTTTCCATGGGCATTAGTCCCACCTACTTTGGTGCCTTCTAGAAGCATTAAACCAAACCTGAACACTGGAGGAGAGTCTTTGAAAACAGACTGAACAGCACACAGGACCTTGAAACAGGTGGCATCACACCGCAAATGCACAAAACACAAAGTTGTAACCGAGAAACGTGTCCACCTGGGAAGAACACAAAAAGCTAAGTGTGGATGTAAGCAGCATCACTACACAATCAACTCAGCATAGCAGAGCTGGCATTTCTCTTGTGCTTCTACGTATACTAGAAATGAAAGCATGAATGTGTAATACCATCGTGGAAGCCCTATATGTACCATTTTCTATAAGTGAGGGAGCTTCTGCAGATAAAAGGGCCGCATTACTTACAATTTTTTTTTTTCTAATTTGTCAGATAAATAACTAGAAATCCTGTAAATGTTTTAGCTAGACAGTTTATAACTTGTTGATGTTGAATTTGATGGCTCAGAACACCTGATGGCCTGTGCCCTCATGGCGGGGGCAGGGCGGGACACAACAGTTTGCCTTAGGGTGTCCTGCACAGGAACAGAGTAGCAACCCTCTCCTCCCAGGACCCAGGCTGACAGCTCCTAACTGCATCAGGTTGAGCAACCAAAGGAGGCAATGTTTACAAAAAGAAGATGTTACCCTGTGTTTTGTCAAACAGCTTTTAGTGAAAAAGGGTAGAAAGAGAAAGAGCTTAGCTCCAAACACTTATATCAAGATATTTCAAATTAATTCTACCAGCTCTATCCTTATTGGAAATGAAATTATACTTGACTTTTTTTTTTTTTAAAGAACAGATGTTCACAGAAGGAATTATACCTGTATCATGTCGGAAGTAAGTATCTTAATGAAAATATTATAAAAACAGACTGGACTGTGGTGTTCCACAGCCTTTGTACCTGGAGTGCAGACAAAATCTGCTCCTTTATCTAAACAGAAATACTTCTTTCCTGCCCTCACCCCCCCAATTTATCAGCCTTGCAAATTATCCTGCAACTGGAAGTTCAGACTCAGTTTTTTCCCCTCACAGCTTATCTATCACCACCACCACTACCAATACTACCAGCCAAATCATTCACTCAGCTGCACCTGTTCAGCTCAACCAAAGCTGAAGCATAAATTCACCGATTTGAAAAAGAGTACATTTGTACAATGCAGAAGATCAAACAGCCAAAGCTTTGTGTGTGATTGTACTGGCTCTTTTAATTTATTTCATTTTGTGGCTGTTCATCTGTTATTGCAGGACAGGAATATATTTTAAAAGGTTATTCAATATTGTTTGCAATAGCATTGAATTCTAAATACAATATTTAATATTTGCCCACCCTTTAAGTATAGGAACAAGAAGATAAGACTGACTTTCATCTATTTCCTTTCTTAGATGGTACGTTTGATGGTGCCCCAACAGAAAATTTAATGTAACCACTTCCAAGCAAATATGCTTAAAAATATTAACGTCTTTCAGTTTGCAGGGAGAAAGTAAATCATACTGTCATGAGATCCCTTAATTTATTTGTATAGCAGAATTGTAAATGCAGCAGAAAACAGCTTACTGTAATGTAAATAAAGCCTTGCATGCAGCGCTAACAGGACAAGTTTATTTAATATAACATATTACACTAAGCCATCATTGCTACCTTTCAGTTTATACTTCTATGGTAACAAACTGTTATAATAAACAGAACCCTTGTGTTAAAATCCAATACAAAGTAGCAAGACTGATCTTTTTCAAACCTTACATATTGTTTAGCTCTTCACTCTTCACTTTCTAGTTTTAGTTACTAAAATGGGAATTATTTCAGTTATTGAAAATAATAGTTTAGTTTACCTATAGTAATAGTCTAGTTTAATTATTTTAAAAAAATCAGTAATCTGAAGTTTTAATTTAATTCTTACTCTTGAACATGGATTAGCTGTAAATTTAGTTAAATTTGACCACCTCTACAGGTTGTGAAGCCTATACAAAAATAATAGAAAAATAGTTATATTCATATCCAAAACCTAGAAAACCATAATGCTCAGTGTATGTTCAGGTATTCTAAAGTTAAGCTTGATTCTGATACTGTTGTATTCTACAAGTTAGAAAAGGAAAAATAAACCCTGAAAACCTTATGTTGTTGGATTTCCAGACACACGCAACACTCAATAGCAGGTAAAATAAGTCCTTTAAATAAAGCCCACGTAGAGTACTCAGCACTAGAAGCACCAAGGTAACTACGCATTTGAACTCTAAAAATTGTGGATATTTATCATTTTGTGCTTCAGTTCCTCATTTGTAATACTGGAACAACAGAAGGAGCCACTGAAGAAACCTACCGGCCTGCAGAAGCTCAATTTGTGATCCTTTGGGGCAGGGGGGAAAAATAGAACACAGAACTAGCTAAATTCTCAGGTAAGAACCGTGAGAGAGTTCATAATGCTAGCTGATATTAGACTAGCCTCAAGAAT
Organism: Balaeniceps rex; assembly: GCA_013401315.1. Lineage (NCBI taxonomy): Eukaryota > Metazoa > Chordata > Aves > Pelecaniformes > Balaenicipitidae > Balaeniceps > Balaeniceps rex. The sequence goes on from VYZW01061047.1 coordinate 76,506, forward strand.
TTAGGATATTGGAGCAGCTAGTACAATTATGAGTGAATAGCTTCAATTATAGTTAGCAACCCTCCTGGCACCCTGAACCCCTGAATTTTGGAGTCTGGGACTCCAAAATTAGCAGGTATTTATGCTTAATTTCTGTATCCATCACTGAAAGAAAAAAAATGTTTCTTTCCTCAAAACGAGTAGTATTTTACCACAAGTCTTTGGAAACATCCTACGGGTGCAGATTAAATTGACAAGGCAGGGTAGGAGGAAAAAGGCTACAGAAGGGAAGGCGTAAGGACACGCTGTGGCTTGTTCCTCACCTCCCAGGGCAGAGCAAGCAGGGAAAGGCCATAGCACCCGCACCTGCCCTAGCTGTTGGACACGCCACCTCACTTGCAGGCAGTGCAAGGACCCCTAGATCACACCAAATTCCTGCCTGGGGGAGACACCTCCAAGGTAGCCAAAGCTGAGAGGGTGTCAGTGCGAGAGGACAGCGGGCTCACAGCCCACCCCTCTTCACTAGGCTCTGCCTCCACACCGGGCACAGGCGTCTGCTCCCACCCTAAGCCAATGGGGCCAGGCTCCTCCGAAGGGCTCCCTGCTGACCTGTGTGCCAGCACAGGCTCTGCAACCAGTCATTAAAGAAATAATTTTTTAAAATTAGTAGTTTTACTGCCAGTATGCAAAAGAAAAAGCAGGAAAGAGAAAAATAGAGGGGAAAACATAAGAGAGAGAAAAGCACATGGCCAAAGTGATTATAATGTAAGGGGGGGGGGGGGGGGGNGGGGGGGGGAAGATGTCCAGGTGTTTTCCATTCAAGTACATGAGACTCTTCTTGGGATTTATTATTCAGACACATCAGACTTCAGCTCCTAAACAGAAGAGCTGCAGAGTTCATTCTGGGTCAGCTCAGCTGCCCGTAGAAGGGACAGTCATGCCCCGTGGCCTCTGCTCTGACACTGAGGGCAAACTGCCGGACATATGGTGACCAGAACAATGCGGGTAAGGGGGGCAATGCTATCCAATACAAAGAGGATTCAAAACTGTTATTTTTTTTTTCCCCTCCTCCTGTGGGCACCTGCAGGTCAGAGGACTTTCTCCCGCACTGCTGGGTTTTCTCCTGCACACCCCAGAGCAAAGCCCACCTGTGGGCCAGGCCCTGTTCAGGGTGCTGAGGCCTCGCCTTGGACCGGCTAGATTAATCTGGGGTGGGCAGGAAAAGCAAAGAAGCAAATAACAACATCAGCCATCACACCAAGAAAGGCAGCCACCACGGGGCGGGGAGACATACACACTGGGCAGGGGCCACAGCCGGGCACCCCAAGGTGGCAAGCAGCTGCCCTGCCATCTGCTGCCACGTGTCATGAGCAGGAGAGGAACCACTAACCACCTGCCATGCCCAGCCTGTTTAGTAAACACATCTCAGGTGAGATCACTAATCAGCATAGCTTTGCTCTGGTCCTGTGGGCACCCCACCCAGCCCACCACCACCACCCTCCCCAGCAAAGGCAACAGGTCAGTATTTATGAACAGGCTCAGCCAAAAGGGAGCTTTCTCCAAGGAACCAGAGAGTGAACTCTGCAGTCCAACAGACCCTGGTGTGAATGAAAACACCCAAACCCTTCAACTTTATGTATTATTTCCTGGTTTCCAGCCCTGGGGACCAAGAACAAGCAACACAACACCAGGCAGGGGCTCGTGTGTTGGTGTTTCCCTCCCTCCCACCCTTCCCATCAGACTGGACAGAGCTTTTCCAAGTCCCTTCTCCCTTCCCAGGTTGGGCTCATCCTACTCTGGATGTACCTGAAGGTGCTTCCAGGAGATCATGGCACCACTGATAACAGCTAGGGGTGGGGAGGAGAAAGCAGACTGCCCAAGAAGCGGGGAGTAACTCTAGCCCTCTTGGTTACAGGAGAGACAGTCAACTAACCAAAGCCACTGGAATGCCTGGCTAGTAAAGATCATGGTTGCAGCAGAGGTGGGCAGATGAAGAGGACCATCGCCTGCTGGGTTTCCCCATACCCCAGCCTCTCCCTGCTGCCCAGACACTCTGCTGCAATTTGCAACTGGGGCTGAGCCCAAGGACCAGACAGGTAACCACAAGCGAGATCAGTACCTCAGCCCTCTCCTGCGGGCTTGCAGAAGGAAAGGAAAGCTTCCCTCCTCCAACATTTACATTTTTTCTAGATCTATGAGGACACAGTTTTAACTGCACAGCAGCATACCTCCCAAGCATTATCTCACAAATAGCCTAACGGAGTCAGTTATCTTTTTTATATTTGTCTTGTGTTTTTAAACTACTTCACAATTTCATTCTCAAAATATGATGGCCTTCTTGACAGCAGATAACTCCTTTTGGGTAGAGAGAATGTGTGGTTTGTGCACACCTAGCTATTGCATGTAGTCTGGTGTTTGTGCCTCGTTCTTTAAAGTCGGGTTTGGTTTGGAGTTTTCCATTAATATTTTTTCCCCACAATATATTTCTCCAGAGAGAACTGCAAAATTTTAGTCAAAGATCAGACAAAAATAGCAAGTTGTTAGTGATCTCTTTTTCATAAACAGGAAACTTATACACTACTTCTAATTTTATATTGAGTATTTATAGGAAGTGCTGACCAGCAACTCAAAGACAGTTTAACACCAATCCTCTTTCTCTCTATTGTATGGTATGTACAGGACAGATAGGTCTGTGTTTTCTTGGGGAAACAGCCCAGGACACAAATAGTCCCTACATTTCTCAGTGCAGCTCTCTCTGTCCCTTTGAAGGCATTTACACCAGCCACTGGAATCACTGCGGGGAAAAAAAGCAGAGGCAAGGAAAAGTTTACCTCAAACATGAATGCGGGCCTTGGACTTCTAGAAAACTGGCTAGGCCCTATTCAGCTTAATGGTAAAAAGAATTAGGTAAATCTCTAAATTCTTCTCTGAAACTTTGAACCAGAAAAGTTCACCAGCTGCCACAAAGAGATCATTGTACAGCAGATACTGTCATACAACTTCAGCTTGAAGTGCTCAGGACAACCAACACTAATTCCTGCCTTTACTGTAGAAACAGTTTGTAAGCAACAACCAGGTTGCTTATCCCACCTCCTTCAGTGTGGGTCAATAAAGCTCATATTGCAGGAGAGTAGGGAACTGTTGCAGCAATCCTTTACTTGAAGCTTCTCAAAAAAACAGAGAAGTACAGCTAAGACCAGAGGTGGCTTTTACAGAGCAGAAAAAGTTACCAGTATTACAACGTAACAGAGGGGCCTAATAGCTGTGGTCTCACTTGGTGGCCCAGCTCTACCACAGCCCTCAAAACACAATTCAACAGCACTAGTCAGGAATAGTCTGTGGAGTTTCAATAACTGATTTTAAAAGTTAACACTTCCCAGAGTGTTTCATAGTATCTCAATACACTTTTGTTTTTCTGTATCCTCAACTATGAACATTCAATGGGTACTGTGCATCATTGCCACAGATGCACGCAAAACTAGAAAAAAATTCATAGAGGTCTAGTATTCCCATTGCCAGGGAATAACAGAACTTGTCCTGGTTGCAGGCATTGCAAATCTTTGCACAAAAAAGCCAAACTTTCAAGAGACACTGGGACTAAAGGGGAATTATAGATACAGACAAATACCCTACCACAGTGTAAATAGGATCCTGAACTTGCAGCTTGTCAATGGCAAAGTACTTTCCCTTATTCCCTAGTGTCACCTTGTTTGTATAGAAAAATGTTTTCTTTATTTTTCCCTAGGAGGCAAGGCAAAGAGCCCTGGATACCCCCCTCTCATGAAGGCAAGTTAGCCTACTTTATCATCTCCATATACTAATCAAATGCAGTTGGACTGTGTTATCTCTTCAGTTTTTTAGAGAAAGGGCAAAAGTATTACAGCTTCGTTATATTTCTAAAAGTTTCAGCAAGAAAAAAAAGTGTATAAATTTTGCTCCCGCATTAAAACTGTAGTCCCAAGTAAGCAAGTTTACCTGCAACAGGAGCTATAGCAATATCTTTCATAAAAGACATCTACTAAAAAGACACTTCTCAAAAATAACAAAATCAATTCATCTTGATTTTTTTTTTCTTTGCATGCTTACCTGCCAGCAGTTTTCATCCATTTATCACAAAACTATTTTTGGGATAGGACCCAGTATCTGGACATGGACCTAAACTATCAGGTATTTGCCAAGGTCCCCAGAACATTTTACAGATGCTGTGGTAAATCATTTTTTGACATGCAGTTTTAAACGAAGCTACAATAACCTAAAAACAGTCCCAGAAAAGTAACAAAGCCATTGGACAAAAAGCTTTGACAAAAAAACACTTCTTGTTAAAACACCCTCCTGAAACGAGATTGTTGCCCCTCCACTATACCACATAGAAGTCTTAAATTCTCCATAAACGCATTTGTGCTAAATGTGCAGGATAACGAACAGCTGAAACACAGAATTACAAAGGAATCACTACTGCAAAGGGTGCAACGTATCCATGGCCTTGCTTCCCATCAGCAGAGAGAGTGCTGTGCAGCTCCAAGAACACAGGGAGAAAGCAGATCTTGAGCACTTTCCCCTCCCTCCCTGAAAGCCCAAAGCCTGCCCTTAAACAGGCTACGTGAAAGCGAGCACTGTGCCTATGGCTGGTGCTGCTATACTGCATGCATGAGGACCCCTTCCAGGAAAGGGTCAAAGCCCTGCACCCTGCTGTGCTCCCCCTCTCTCCTTGCACAACCTTGTATTTGAGGGGTTTGGCATTAAATGAGCCCCATGCCAGCATTGCTTACCTCAATCTCCACTACAAGTCCAACAGGATTGCCAAACTAAGTGATTCGCAGAAACTCAAGTTAGAGTAAGAAAGTAAAGGCTTTAACTATATAACTCTTCCAAAATCAGAAAATCATGCAATATACCTCATGACCAGATCTTAACTTTCAATCCTGATTTAAGTGAAACAAGAATGCCGACAGGAGTTAAAGCTATAACAAATACATAAACTAGTTTGGTAGAAGTCAACCACCCATACATATCACAGATCACTCGTACAGCTTTTCAGAGTGTCAGGGATTTACTTCTATCAGGATAGTGACGGCACATATTTTGCTTAAACAGTCAATACCACAAAGTCATTGCTATGGGTACGAGGCAATCTCCTTCGTTAGTCACACAAACTGTTTTAAAGTGATCTTCATTGTGAGGCTGAGTTTCTATAGGCCCTTAAAAATCTGCACCTTACCACTTATTCAAATACATAGAAAAAACACGATCAAGATGTATAATCAACTAAAACTCCGGTCCCTAAAATGAACAGCAAGGTTCCTATTGGTCACAGTTGGTCCCATTTATCTTACCTGCTACAACACGAAGGAAAGAAGGCTATTATTGGGAAGAACAAGAGGAAAACACAGTCTTAACAGGATGAAAAGCAATATCTTAGAGCTTAATTTTAAGATCTTATTAACTTTGTGTTTTCTGCCCTTCTTTTTTCTATGGTTACAATACCAGAGGAAAGACTCCTGTGCTATATTAGATTAAAGTACTGACTTGGGAACAATCATTCCCAAATTGTAGTTCCAGCTCCAATGCTCACATACTCCAGCAGGGCAATTCAATTAACCTTCCTCTGTATTTGCTTACCTTCCTGTGTAACGGGGATAATAGCTGCAGAAAAGGGGTCTATAAAGCTTAATCTTTATAAAGATCCTAAGATGAGATGGAAGTGTGCCATACAAAATAAAACTTGCACAAATAAAAAGTGCATAAATAAACCACTTTATACTACAGCTAGTTGGAAAAACTACAATCGAATGATTATTCAGAGAACGCTGCTTTATTGAAATCAAAATGCTTCACAAAAAATCACATTCACTGTGCTGGCATTTAATTTCAAAAGATTTCTTTTTTTTGACAGTTTTTGAAGTGTGTGTGGGGTTTCATTTGTAATCGGAATAAAAAAAAAAAACCAAAACATTTTAAAGTGCTCCATAAAGTGGCATCTATTTTCAATAATTTCATTTTTAAAATGCTTTGGAAATGTTATGTCAAAAACTTTTAACTTTGCCTTAAAACATTTTATTATTCAAAAGTCAATTTGGAAGAGAAAGTTCTTTGTAATCTGAATATATGAAGAACTTAATCTTCAGTTTCAGTGTTAACGACAAAATTTTCAATTACATGCTGCCATACCTTGATATGACTCTTGTAAAGTTGGTCTGTATCTTTATATTTAAACTATTCTTAATAGGTTTTAAAATAAATCATTTAATTTTTAATATTTAAGAAATTATTCATTAAGTTGAACACACTGATGAATCCAAAGAACTTGATGGTGAATTAAGCCCTATTCCCAGGTTAGAGAGTTAGTGTTTTTTTTATTTTACATTCTTTCTAAAAATATTATGTAACCTGAATTCATACTAAAGATTGTATTTTTTCTGCCTCTGTAGAGCTTTAATTTTTCTTTTCAGTGAATATATATAAAAACAGCCCTTGGAAAAATAACTACTATAGTAACTTTTACTGATTTTTTTTGTTTGTTTGTTTGCTTCCCTCAGTTAATTTTATCTACAGTTACAAACTGAACTGAGGGTAAGGAGGAGGGACAGTGCAGGCCTAAGGAGTCCTTAACAAGTTACACAGAGTTATTACCTCAGACTCCTGCAACCTGTCATATTTTTTACTGAAATAAGCATGATTATCACACCTGAGGCACACTTAAAAAGCATCATGATAGATTGGCTTGCATTAGAGTTTCTCCACAGGGGATACCTGTTTTAAGCAAGATGCTTAAACCAATCTTCTTTTCCCTATTATTTAGGAAAGGTTTCTATGCTCAGTCCTATGAGGTAGGTAGGACCAGATCAACAAATGAACTAAAAGAAATTCAGGTACATAGGTTGAAAATAGCAGCCTTCAAATATCCTGCCTAGTCCCTGAGCCCCTATGGGATTTAGATTTTCACAAGCAAACGTCCTTAAATGCCCAACCTGCAATTCCATACATGCCTTAGTTGTCCAACAATGTCAAAACAACAACAGTCTCCTGCCTTAACTCCTCGCAGATCTTCAAACTATCCACCAAACTAAGTCCTCCCACTACCTTACAAGCACTTATGTATTTCTTTTAATTTAAAAAAACAAAAAAAAAAACCAAAAAAAACCCAAAACAAAACAAAAAAAACCCCACAAAACGGAAAAGAAACCCAAACAAACAAACAAAAAGGGAGGGGTTGGAGGAGCAGAGGAGAAGAGAGGTGGTATGATGATACCCCATCCACTGCCCCTCAAGCAATAGCTCCCTGGTTAGAGGAATTGCTTGACACTACATTAGGGTCCCTCAGGCAAGGATGGGTACCAAGGTTTCCCCCTATCCCGTACATCAGCACTCTGGGGCTCAATCAAATGCTTGCCTACTCCTGATTACAGAAGTCTTACTCTCAACATTTCAGCAGCTGCTGCTTCCATTCCAGTGTAGAATGGAAAGATTTGAGGGTCTCGTTTTTAATTTTAGCTACAAAATTTCAAGAATGCAAAAAGCTCCAATCTTTACTTGTAACATAACACAGAACTACCCACCTACTGCCTGCATGCTACAAACACATAAGATTTGTCAATAAAAGACAGTCAAATCCTTTTCACTGAAAATATGAGTGAAAACTGGTTTGAATTAAATTTGTGGAATCACTTGCATACACCCGTCTACAGTTTTAAGATGATATTTAGTGTAACAAGATGCATTTTAAGCTATACAAAAATAAATTTTAAAGATTTAAACATTTAACCTTAAACAAGAGTTTCCTTACAGACATAGGCCATTCCAACTATTTAAATCAAGTAGACAAAGCTTTACTTTCTAATTATTCAAGATCAGTGACTCAGGGGATCAACGCGTTCTCCAGGGCAGAAACACTCTGTGTGACAGAGTTAACAAAAAATTTATTTGCAGTCAGATGTGGTTGGATAGTGATTCCAAAAGACCTCTGAGATAAGTGTGCCTTCTCATGGCTTATTCAGATGTTGCACATCAGGTAACCCACAGTCATCAACCAAGTTCATGCTTTCAGCTCCTTGCAAATTCAAGGNGGGATCAACGCGTTCTCCAGGGCAGAAACACTCTGTGTGACAGAGTTAACAAAAAATTTATTTGCAGTCAGATGTGGTTGGATAGTGATTCCAAAAGACCTCTGAGATAAGTGTGCCTTCTCATGGCTTATTCAGATGTTGCACATCAGGTAACCCACAGTCATCAACCAAGTTCATGCTTTCAGCTCCTTGCAAATTCAAG
>VYZW01061050.1:0-13582 GCA_013401315.1 Balaeniceps rex
TCATTATCATCTTACTTTCCTTATTGTGAATGACAGAATGCATCTTACGTGATAAAATGTGACTGTATGCTGGATGTATTTGTGGTTGACTTAGTTGACTTCGGATTTGGCAAAACTGGGAAATATTTTGGACAAATTAAAACCTCAAGGGGTGTATTTATGTGTGTCTGTATGTGTTTAGATAGGCAGAATCTGTAGTCATTGATTGGATCAAATTTGTCCACAGGAAAAATAAACCGCTCTTGATTTCTCATTGGCTAGAAACTGCTTTTTTGATATATATCTATATATACCTTTATCATTATGAAAATGCTAGTCAACTTAAAATTAACAAAGTCAGGTTATTGGCTGAACGCACACTGAAGGGAATTGTGAAAAGGCATAAGCCCACCTTGCTCGAAAGGACTTGAAAGTACTTATACGACAAATACGTAATGAAAAGGTGAACAAGGACGCTGACGTTAAGACGCTTCTCTAGCCACGCTGACATGCGGCACGACCATGCTCTGCCGTAGCGGTAGGATGCTTGGGAGAGGTCACGGCTACTGCTGGAAGACAAGGGCTATATCTGTGATGGTATACGGATAACAATACGCTGTGCAATAGCGATCACGTAGAGCAGCAATGAGGGAGAGACGTTGGTGCGGGACGTGCACCCTCGATACGCAGAAAGGGCAGCCAGGTTTTCGAGCATGCGCCAAGCCGGGCTGCCTCGAAGCAGCACACGCGGTGGAAATGTCGTAAAATGGCAGCCGTCATTCGAGGGGGATCCACCGCCGCTCAGTAACGTGGGGGATTGCTCCTGCAAACGCTGCTCTCCTTTCGTACGGATAAACCAGGAAAGACGGGCATCTCCCCGTCCAGCTAGACTGCAATTATTCTACGGAATTTCAGTAAATTCTTAATTGCTATGACCTCCTATAGCAACTTTCTGTTAAAGCAGTATTTATTTTTACCAATTTAAAATTGGTTGGGTGTTTCCTTTAGCTTCTTCTGTTACAAGAGACTGCAAAGATAAAAAATACCTTCCTTTCTCTCTCTCAGGCTCCTTCCCTCTGCAATAAATATATTCCATAACGTTTGTTCCACGATTTGTTTTCCTCAGGTATCTATGTATTCATCTCTTCTCTGGACTAAGCAGGACTAATCTGCTTATTCTCTCGTCTCCTCTGACCTCATTTCTAATAATTTGTGCTGTCGTTTCCCTGCGCTTCCCCTGCCGCCTGACAACACAGCTGAAAACGAGGAAAGCGTGCTGCTCTCTCCCATCAGCTGGGTAAACAAAAAATAACAATTTCCTGCAGCCATTAGCATTGAGCTACTAATTAGACTCTGAAAAACACCTTCCACACTCCACGGTGGGTAAAGAGGGATGAATATTCACTTACTGCATTTCCAGCTTCGGCAGCCAGCCGGGCGGCGTATCTGGCAATCAGCCTGTGCTCCTCATCCAGCCTGCCGGGGCTGTCCAGGACACTGCCGGGGAAAAGCCAAAACACCCCGTCAATATCCGCCGCTCTAGGTATTACTCATACCGGGGGATGACAGAGAAAAGGATGTATCATTGCAAAGAGGCAGCGATGGGAAACAGAAGAGTCACGCTGGAAATAATCTAGATCATTCCCTTTTTCGTGCCGCTTCCCAAGGGGGGGACTGCTCTCAAGACTTTCTGCCCAGTAGCATTTTCTCCAGGATTCACGTATTCCAGTTTTAAATGATTAAAATAATTTGTTTTCAACAATTCATGAATACGTATCGTTAGGAACAAATCTAATTTGTTTCTGAGGAGCTTTTCTGCAAACCCTTTTGGTTTCCTCAAGGTAAAAAGGGGCGAATAGCTGAATGAGGAAGGAGAAAAGCTTTGTCCTCAGGAGACGGAGGATGACGAGTGTCAACAGCCAGGGTGATTTCCAGGAGGAAGAGCGGGGGAACCACGCTGACCGGAGAAGAATGGACTCTGTTGCTGAACAACATCAACTTAAATGCAAATAGTACTTTGTAAGTCAGCCTGACTTACACCTGACTTACTACCACCCTACAACACCCAAACATACAAAATGTGGTAATTTGAGACGTGGTCCTTCACCCCTCAGCTAGCAGGGGATGAAAGAGCTCCAGCTGCCTCCCATCGCCTCGTGCGGACAGGCTGTAGCTGTCTTGGAAACGCTGCTGAAAGAGGTATTAAAAAATAATTCCAGTAATCATCAGAACAGCGACAGCACCATGAGGCGACAGAAGCGAGGGACATGGAATTTTGGAACAAGAAAAGTAGAGACAGCAAATGGGACCGATCCCCAGGATTGGGAAGCCAAAGGCAGCACCTGGATCCTTCCCACGTTTAACACGAGCATCACCCCCTCTGCGCATGTGAATCGTTAACGTGATGAAGCTAGCCTGGTAACCCCGCTAGTGCCGAGGGTGCCGAATCAGCTTCTACTATTCACAAATAATTGTCTTTTTAACTAGAAACACACAGGGGGACAAACGATAATCGTCAGGTTGTATTAATTGAAACCAGGCGACGTTAAGATCTATTGCCAGCTCGGCTTCAGTGGCACAGTGGCCTGGCCACAAAGAATCAGCAGGGGAAAGCCAAATGAAAGAGCAACTTCTGAAGTCAACATCCAACCGAACTATTCAACAGTTGCTTGTTGTCTCACTGCCGCACAAAGATTTCCATCACGGTCTCCCTTTAAAGGGAAGCCACTGAATCAGTTATATAAACCAAACCATTATTAACGGAAACAGCCAGGATTAATGTGGAAACGAGCAATGTGCTTCACGTTGCGACACAGCCGTCCCAATGCTACCCCGATGTCCCACGTGGGATCACAAGTACCGCGCTGGCTGCCGTAGGTAACGCAGTGCTGCACCTGCACGCGTTTACGGTGACGTTCAGGATCGGGATCACGCCACAGACAGCAGCAAAGAAAAAAAGAGACACGTACCTGGTGCACAGAAAAAGCTACTTCTAGTCCACGTTACCACTTCCCAGCATAATTTACATTTCGACAACCTTAGTTTCACAGATTTATGTTTACATTATTTAAATTTCACAGATTTATGTTTACCTTATGTTTACCTTATTTAAATTTCACAGATTTATGTTTACCTTATTTAATTTCACAGATTTATGTTTACCTTATTTAAAGAACCAAATCTGTATTGCATACATTGTATTTATTTAAAAATGTAGATTTCATTTCTTTTTTGTAACGCCAAATTTAACAACTTGATCTCTTTTAAGACTCTGGAAGTCTGCCAGGCGATGTGTTTGAGATGGCGTAGAAACATTGGACTGAATTTAATAGGCGTACGACCACAATTTACACAGATGGGTCTACGATGAGCATAAATTGCGCTACGACGCCTCTGCGTTTGGCCTGCTGGATTAAGACCTGAAGATATTCAACTGAACAGCGCAAAGGAAGGAGCTGCGAAAGGTGAGCTCAAACAGTGGGAAAACAGATTTAAGAGAAGAAAACCCAGAGTTTTTACACTAGGCTTGGTGAACTCCTCGCACGCCTTCGTGCTAATTCATTTTCTGATTTTTTTTTGTTGAAGGAGAACAATCTTTCCCATCCCACTGTCTGAATTTGATATTGGTTTTGTTTAGCTTTCCTCTGCAATTTTGTCTGTACAAGTTTTTTTCCTGCTTTATAGCAATGCAGATCACTCCACCCCTTCTACCCTTCCCATAGTCTGGTATCTCCTCATCCCTCCCCCAGCTCCTGGAACTATTACCTCTCCTTATCTAAGTGAATTAGAAAATAGTTATTGACAATTTCTTACTTTCTTGAAGAAAACCTGTAATTTAAAAAAAAAAAAAAGCCTTTTCGTTTGCTTTTAGAAATATTTTACAGATGGAGAGGAAGCGGAGTTCAAGCACATCTCCTGGCCCTCCTGCGTGTTCCTGAACATAAACCAGTTTGAACAGGTGAACCACTGCTGCAACCCACAGCTCTGTCGGATGAACAGAGAGGGCATTAAACACCATCTACAAAACGCCACAGAATTCCTTACATCGCTTCACGAAGGAAAACTCACTTCTCCGTAGTTTTAATTTCTGTGGAGACATTGCAAAGGGTTCCTACCCCGAAAACCCTTCCTCGAGGGGCGTCCTGTGGAGCTCCCTGTCCCTTGGGACAGCAGCAGCTCTGCACGTTGTGAACCTTCCCCTGCCTGAACGGCTCCCACCGGTACCCAGTGCTGCCTGGGCGGAAAGGTCCCGGAGCGACAGCCAGCGCTCAGACTGAGGACAGCGGCTCAAGAAGAAGAGGAAAGGCAGCAAAAATAAGCCTGGCTTAAGCCCAGAGCTCAGGAGGGAGGAGGGTACGTGAGTGAGAGCTCAGAGGTTTTCACAGCAGCAGAATTTTGGAAAGGCAACATTGCAGATTTCCCCATCTTAAAAATACCGCGCCAGGCGGTTTGGTCTATTTTGGCAACGCTGTGCTACTTGTACAGCACCGAGCAGCCAATCCGCACGCTGTCCCGCTTCTTCCTTTGGCGGTGCAGGTTATAGCCGGCACACGGGAACGCAGATGGAAAGGTCTGGCTGGGGAGGCTTTGCCGTGACAGGGACAGCCCGCGTCTGTCGCAGAGGCATGGAGACAACGCGACAGCATCAAACGGATTGGAGCCACAGAACATGAGCACCCCGAGGGGAGACAGGGAGGGTGAAGCGATGCTGATTTCTAGGTGTCAGTGGAAATGTTTGAGCCAATGTGATAAACGCATACAGGGAGCATTGCGTCTGCAGTCACTTTATCTGACCCAAACGTGTGCAGGCATCGAAAGGGATGTCCATAGAATCACAGAATGGTTTGGGTGGGAAGGGACCTGTCGAGGCCATCCAGTCCAACCCCCTGCAGGGAGCAGGGACATCTTTAACCAGATCAGGTTGCTCACAGCCCCGTCCAACCTGACCTGGAATGTTTCCAGGGATGGGGCCTCCACTGCCTCTCTGGGCAACCCCTTCCAGTGCTTCACCACCCTCAGCGTAAACAATTTCTTCCTTCTATCCAGCCTAAATCTGCCCTCCTTTAGTTTAAACCCATCACCCCTTGAATGTTCCCAGCCTCTGCCCTCCACTGCTGCACTGGCAGTAGCGTTGGGGCAATGTGGTGATGAGCCAGCGAAGGAAATTGAATTGGCTTAAGACTGGCCTGACAGGTTCTCTGCCAGGGCAGCTCCCTGAGCCAGCTCAGCAGGCGGCTGCGTAAATGTGGGAGTTAACACAAAGGCGAGAGCGGGTGCAGCGGCAGGATGAACGGGGCGGGGGAAAAAGGGGAAAAATCAGCACCCCGCGCTTAACGTTGGCTCGAGGCTCTCATGAAACCATGCCCAGCAACATGGGGGCAAATGCGGTCTGTAAAGAGAAAGCTGAGACGCCAATGCCCTGTTGTCAAATACTAACACAAAAATGAGCTTGGACAACCAAAGCATTGGCTGGGGATGGGCGATTGGTAAAGGATGTAAGAGAAGGTGATACGTCATGGCAGGAGGTTTGGGATCGTAGGCTCCTTCCAAAACTGCTTAGGAAGTCACGATGCTGAGAAGTGGCAGAGGACAGCAAAAGAAGGCAGGGCTTATTCTTCCAGCCCTGACCTGAAGGGCCACACGTCCCAGGTGTCAACTGATGGTTGGCCAAGAGTAAGGATCTTGGGGACAGAATATCTTTAAGAAAAGTGACTTTTTTCTTTCATTCTCCTTTAAAATCGGGAGTGCCGCAGACAATTGCAGTTTCAGAGAGTCAGGAATTAAACCGAATCAAACCAGCCAAGCAGCTAACCGCCCATCCATCCACCTCGATCAACCGGCCAAAAGTAAACCACATAAATCCTGTGGCCAGCTGTCTCCTGCAGGAAACGCAGAATACATAATACCTAAAAATAATGACACTCCAGGTAGGGCTGCTTAATTTTCCTGGTGAAAAGCAGAGCTGAAATAGAGGCTTCACGGGGGCTGGGGAAAAGCAGGCTTGCCGAATGACGGGGAGCGTGAGTTATGAATGCTGAGCTTAAGAAATACGTAACAAACAACATCCAAGTAATAAAGCACAACTCATCAGCTCCGTAAGCTTTCTAACTGCACACGGTACAACTCGCTGCTCTCCGCAGCTGTCTTTGCCTGCAGCGCATCCTGTAGGGTGGGGATTTTCTATTATTTCTTTGAAAAGCACTTAACCAATTTGGCTTGCTACCACAAGAATACAGTAGGTAAAAAAAAAGAAAAATGTATTATTGTAATATAAATGAAGTCCACTGTGCTCTGTTTGCTTTTTCCTTATGTAACTTGGATGGACTTTTGGTTGGAGGACATCAGTGAATTAAATAATCTTTAATATGATGAAAAATCTCAGGGATCCAGCTAGCCATGGCTTAAAGGCCCTCAAAGTTTGGCTGAAAGATGCTGGGTGATAAAGAGCAAAGGTAAGTCTACACAAAATCAGGGACTAGAAGGGGAAGAAAAGGAAGTCCAAATTTGAAGCAGGGCTCCTTTTTGAGAGTCTGCACAATTAATCACTGGGCCAGACTGTCAATGAAATGAGTGGCTTCTCCATCATGGTGTGCTCTGAAAGCTACATCTTTAGAGAAACAAGGTATTAGGTTCAGGACAGGGATGAATAGGGGTGATGGTTTTAAACTAAAAGAGGGGAGATTCAGACTAGATATAAAGAAGAAATTGTTTACGCTGAGGGTGGTGAAGCACTGGCACAGGTTGCCCAGAGAGGTGGTGGAGGCCCCATCCCTGGAAACATTCCAGGTCAGGTTGGACGGGGCTGTGAGCAACCTGATCTGGTTAAAGATGTCCCTGCTCACTGCAGGGGGTTGGACTGGATGGCCTCGACAGGTCCCTTCCAACCCAACCTACCCTATGATTATATGAATAGGGTAGGGTAGGGTAGGGTAGAACAGACCAAACCAGACCAGACCAGACTATTTCAGTTGGCAGGGACCTACAACAATCACCTAGCCCAACTGATGGATCACTTCAGGGCTGACCAAAAGTTAAAGCATATTATTAAGGGCATTGTCCAAATGACTCTGAGATGTCCAAATGCCTGGGCACTGGTGTGAGATGACAGAGAAGATGCTCTAATGGTCTCTTCTGGTCCCGAAGGCTATACTGACAGGAGAGGGGCTGTGAGGAGCACAAGGACACAGCTGGGCCAGAACCGCAGTCCTGGACCTCGTCTCCAGCAGGAGCCAAGAGCAGATGCAAGCAGGAGAACAGAAGAGAGAAAGCAAGCGATGGTTATTAGAGGAAACGCTGTCCCTAAGTGAGATTTACTGTTATCTCAATCGGTCAGAACCAGAGACAGTCTGCAAGGGCTGGCTGGAGCACACCGAGAATCTCCGCACGGCCTGCCAAAAGCAGACAGATACACTGTCGTATGAGATTTGGGGGGGGGTGAGGGGTGAAGACCACGAGAAGAGACGATGGAGCACAGATTTCATCACTCTCTCATGCTGACTTGGAAGACACTCCCATGCACAATGAAACCAGGATTTAAATTATTTTCTCCGCGCTTGGCAAGGAGCCAAAGGAGGAGAGGAGTACACTGTTACTCTGGTAACAGTACCAAGTGATTTTTTAAAATTTAAAGACCTAAAAGACTGAGAACTTCTGCTCCAACTGGCTGTAACATGGCAGCTATGAGCTACGTACCGTATTTCAATCTGTCAGGTACTCCTCAAGATGCACTCCTTTGTATCTCAAAATCCTATGATTACAGTAATTGAGTGAAGGTGGGAGCCTGAAATTCCTTGGTTTTTACTGTCTTGTGGACAATATTATGGGCTTTCAGCTCATAGCAGGTGATAGCAGACAACAGTGATTCACTACCAAGAAAAAAACCCGACTTTCCCCAGAGATGTAGACAGCCAGAATGCACTTCATCAATACACCAGTGGAATACAAATTTCTCCATGACAGAGTGATGAAATAGGACTCTCAAAGTATTATTCAGACGATGACAACGTGGATAGAGCAAGGCCTTTACATATAGCCTCCAGATCGCTAAACCTCCTTCTCCTTTCCAGCACAGCTCTGGCTCTGTAAAGGCACAATTTAATTAGGTCCAAAAGCGGAATACGGAAAACCTCCCGGCTATGTCCTGTGATGAAATGGGAGAGCTGCGTTTTGGGGCTTCAGGGTAAAATTTCTCTACATAGACATAGACATGAAATATAAATGTGCACAAATACTAAAGCTGAGATAAAAGAAATTAATTCTTCAAAGCATTAACATTTTTTGGAAAGGCACAGAAAGGAACAGTCACGTTAAGCAGGTCACGCTGTTGGGACCGAAAGAGCTTGCTTGTTTAGGCCAGGTAACGAAGACGGTGACAGGAAGGGACATTGTCTGCGACTAGGTTTGGGGCAGAGATGAAAGCAATGAGGAGAAGAAAAGTTAAGAGTTATAGGACAGCGTTGGCACGAGAACTGATAGGTGTGAGCTGGCTGTGAAAAAATTTAAGGTGGAAATTAGACAGTTTGCTGCTGGTGAAAGACGAGATTCCAGAATGGTCACGGAGAGAAAAATTACCTAGCCCGTTTGGAAGGATGTTAACCAGTTCATGTCAGGGATTCTGTAACACAGCGAATGCACCAGGGTGGGACCGGACACAAACGGATCCCTTCCCATCTGATGTTTCCCCTGTGCTTATTTGTGTGCGCATGCATGCACACGTATTTGTGCATTTTCAGACGATTTCGGAGAATACTAACCACATTTCCCTCTATTTGCCAACGGAGGCCAAATACCTTTGACTGGACCATCACTCCCCAGGGGAAGCAGCGTTACTGTACCCGTCCCTGCTCCGGGAACGCTTTCCTAACACTAACCGTGCACCGCTCTGCAGCCGGTTCACGTAGGTTGCTATCAGTGCGTGCTCATCAGCTAATCGGCTGGCAGTATCCAGGTTGCACTGTAACCTAGTAGCGATGAGGGTGAAAGAGAGCAAACAAAACACAACGTAAATACAAAGCAAATCATTAATGAATGTTAACGAAACAAACAGTTAAAAAATCAAAACAAACAGATGAGTAATTAAAAATGTAAATATGTTCCCGCAAGTCAGGCGAAAAGGATACCTTCTGCAGTTAAAGATTAAAACGCAGATTAGAGAAACATTTGGGTACTTAAATATGCAACGGATACAGCTGCGGCGCGTCCCGGCGCCTGCTGTCGCTCTGTGAGAGCGGGACTGCCCTGAGCAAGGTGATCAAAGCGCCAGGCAGCCTCCGACTGCAGCAGCGACATTTCCACCAGGATCCGCGGTCTTCAGGGAGCCGCCGGGAACGGACTGCCGAGCGCAACCAGAGCCACCGCGGCTGCCGGGACTGGAGCTCCAACCTCAACAGCGCGTACCCTTCTGCTGTCAAACAGCTCCAAAAATAACCCAAACCACACCGGGTTGCAGTTTTAATACCGTGTCTAAAATCAGAACTGAAAACATCTAGTCTCTTCTCTTTCTCTCATAATAATTAATGAAAATACCAGGAAAGTGTCAAAAACCTAAAAAATTAGTAGTTGGTATCAAGAGAACTACCCTCTAACACAGATCCATTAAACGATATCGTATTTTTTTTTATTTCGAGGACTCATAAAGCTACTATAGTTCTGAATGTTTCTACAAATAGAGATTGAATGCAAGAAATGCTTGTCAGAAGTAATCCCACATAAATATCTATTTGGCTATACGGTCCCACCGAAACATGCTGGTTTCCACCATGCTTGTGACAGCAGCGTCTCAAAACCCCTGAGAAAATACAGCCAAATGGTTCTTTTTTTATCACACACAATGGCAGCAACATTTTCTTCTCCAGCCCAGGAGAGCGACACACCAATTCTGCCATGCCAGATTTCCTCCGCATCCACGTGGTTTTGCCTGCAGGTCTTGGGTCTGCTGTTCCACCACGCGAAATGGTGCACGTGTAGAGAAAGCACCACTCTCTAATGGGAGATGAAGAGTCCCATGCAGATATAGAATGATAGAATCACAGAATGCTTTGGGTGGGAAGGGACCTGTAGAGGCCATCCAGCCCAACCCCCTGCAGGGAGCAGGGACATCTTTAACCAGATCAGGTTGCTCAGAGCCCCCTCCAACCTGACCTGGAATGTTTCCAGGGATGGGGCCTCCACCGCCTCTCTGGGCAACCTGTGCCAGGGCTTCACCACCCTCAGCGTAAACAATTTCTTCCTTCTATCCAGCCTAAATCTGCCCTCCTTTAGTTTAAACCCATCGCCCCTTGTCCTGTCACCACAGGCCTTGCTAAAAAGCCTGTCCCCATCTTTCCTGTGGGCCCCTTTCAGCACTGCAAGGCCGCACTAAGGTCTCCCCGGGGCCTTCTCTTCTCCAGGCTGAACAGCCCCAACTCTCTCAGCCTGGCCTCGGAGCAGAGGGGCTCCAGCCCCTGACCATTTCTGTGGCCTCCTCTGGACCCGCTCCAACAGCTCCATGTCTGTGCTGTGCTGAGGACCCCAGAGCTGGACGCAGTACTGATATGAGATCAGATTGTTACCTAAAAAACGATTCTCGAACATGTATCACTATTATTTTAGCATAACATCCATTTCTTCCTAAAATACGAGCGTATGAGAAATCCCATTTTTCATTTCTACGTCAGGTATTCGAGCCGCTCTTTCAATTTATAAACTTCTTAATTCCTTCTCCACACATGTCCAGGAAGTTTGTTTCAGAAGCTTTTATAAACCTGGCATTTATTGCTTTCAGCATCAATATACCGATACTATGAGAACAGAATTCACATTTTTTAGACATGCAAACTCCTTTCTTCTCTGTTATGTGCAGCAACATGTCAGAGGAGTCTGCCAGAAGCAGAATAAGACCTTATAAAAAAGAGGCAAAATGGGAATTACCCACGCCAACCCCTCCGGGCAACGAGCAACCTTTGTAATAATGGGTTTGTAATAAGAAAGAGACTTAACATGAACCACCGCACAGAAGAATTTTTAAGCAACCTACACTTCGCGAAGCCTGACTACGGGCAAGTGCTGAAAAGCTTTATTTTAGATATGCTTTATAGCAGGCACATTGCTGCAACCACAACAATCAAGATTCCAAGACCTTTTTCATTACAACTCATTACACGTGCTCTTCTGAAAAGGAAAAAGCCCAGCAGAAACGACCACATTTTTAACTCGAAGTGGGAGTAACTTCAACAGTGATTAGTATTCCTGGTTTTGGAAGAAAAATAAGAGCTAGATTAAATTAACGTGCGTCCGAATGCCATTCCTAGCACATATCTGATTTTCAAGTCATATTTGTGACCACAGGTGAGCCCGCCCAGTGGTACCCCTGCCCCCCAGAACATCGCTCAGCAGCCTCAAACCTCAGAAAATCAGAATGCAGAATTGAGGTGCCCGCCGACAGCCTCCCCTCCGCCTCCTCCCGGGATGGCACTCGGACGGCAGCCATCACCTGCACGTGTTCTGGCCGCTTCACTTTGTTAGGGGCAGGTGTATGGGATCATGGAAGGAGTAAAGATACAGTCAGATCGGGTTGTTGATTACAGGAGAGCTGGAGAAGGAGGGTCACCGGGGGGGAAGCCCACTGCTCCTGATAAATCCATCACCAAAAGAAGTAGCTGCATCCTGGGAAGAATTCATCGCTGCGTTTGGCGGGCGTACAGATATTTTCTCATCGAGGAGAATATCTAAGCGTAGCGGGCAGGAGGGAGTGCAGGGCTTCGTGGCATTCTGTGCCGTGCACCGGGGGATTGTAAAAATCTTGTAGGTACGCGTGTTGCTTTCCCAGAGCAAAAGAAGTATTAAAATAGAAAAGCTGGCGTAGGCAATCCTGATCCGCAAAACTCAAATAAACACGAGCTTCGTGGTTCAGAAAAAAGCATTAAACTCGTAGCCACTGTCCTGGTACCTTCCTGGCTGAATGTGCCATTTGCAAAAGGCAGACTGCGTTTGTCCCCTGAGCAGAGCCATCGTGGCAGGGCCGGCTCATTACTCAAAGAGAGCAGAATTTTAGTTGTGCGGACATGTACCTTTAGCTGTCGTTTCCAAAGGGCTTGCCTTTGACTGGATTCAGCTCCTCTGGGAAAGCCCGAGATAACTACGGACAAGCTTAATTCTTTGTAAACGTTGTCAGTATAATACCCACGGAATGTTTGTATGGCAACCGGTGCTCATTCAAAGCAGCTCTAGCGTGCTAATTCACAGCTACGCAGCCGCGTGGATGGCAAAAAATAGAAGCAACCCATGACAGCGCTATCGACAGGACAGGACAAGAAATCACAAACCTAGTATATACACCTACATCTTAAAAATTTATTTCACGTTGGCCTCCGTTAAGGTGCAAAACTGCATGGTGTGTCCCTCTGCTTCCCATCCCGCCCAGCAACGTTCCCTGTTGCACGTAACCAAACCTGCAACGCCGCTGGCCTGCCACCTCTTGTGTTCCAGTGAGACCACCACACCGGCACTGTCCCCGGTGCCGGCTGCTGCTGCGTGCCCCGCTTTGCATGCAGGGGTTTACTCGAAGGCCACTGGAAACGCTGAGCAAGGCGTGTGCTGAGCCGGGATCGCCTGGGCTGAGCTGGGATCGCCTGGGCTGAGCCGGGATCGCCTGGGCTGAGCTGAGATTGCCTGGGCTGAGCTGGGGATTGCCTGGGCTGAGCTGGGATCGCCTGGGCTGAGCTGAGATTGCCTGGGCTGAGCTGGGATCGCCTGGGCTGAGCNCTGGGCTGAGCCGGGGATCACCTGGGCTGAGCCAGGGATCACCTGGGCTCAGCTGGGATGACCTGGGCTGAGCCAGGAATGGCCTGGGCTGAGCCGGGGATCACCTGGGCTGAGCTGGGATCGCCTGGGCTGAGCCGGGGATCACCTGGGCTGAGCCAGGGATCACCTGGGCTCAGCTGGGATGACCTGGGCTGAGCCAGGAATGGCCTGGGCTGAGCCGGGGATCACCTGGGCTGAGCTGGGATCGCCTGGGCTGAGCCGGGGATCACCTGGGCTGAGCCAGGGATCACCTGGGCTCAGCTGGGATGACCTGGGCTGAGCCAGGAATGGCCTGGGCTGAGCCGGGGATCACCTGGGCTGAGCTGGGATCGCCTGGGCTGAGCCGGGGATTGCCTGGGCTGAGCTGGGATCGCCTGGGCTGAGCCGGGATCACCTGGGCTGAGCCGGGATTGCCTGGGCTGAGCCAGAAATGGCCTGGGCTGAGCCGGGGATCGCCTGGGCTGAGCCAGGGATCGCCTGGGCTGAGCCAGGGATCACCTGGGCTGAGCTGGGATCGCCTGGGCTGAGCCAGGGATTGCCTGGGCTGAGCTGGGATCACCTGGGCTGAGCCAGGGATCGCCTGGGCTGAGCCAGGGATTGCCTGGGCTGAGCCGGGGATTGCTGCCTCCCCGCTCCCAGACGGCTTCTCACCTCTCCCCATCGCACCCCAAGGCTGCTGCCTCGTCTCCTTCCCTCTCCACATCTCATCCAGGGGTGTCATACACCATAATTCTGTATTCACCTGCTTTCAGATGTTTAAATGTACACAGTCCTCTACCTCTGCATTTCTGGTGTGTTGAGGTTTAAGTGCAGTGACTGTATT
>VYZW01061053.1:4389-14528 GCA_013401315.1 Balaeniceps rex
GAATTCTCCAGTATCTGTTTATTTCATGATACTTTAGCTCTTCAAATGGTATTGAAACAAAAGAACAGATTCTTTCAAAGTTGTAACTGTGCCAGAGGAAACTGGAAATACCATTCTTAACTCTACTACTTTTTTCTAGTGGAATGTCTGTGTGATGCTAAAAGCCTTTTAAGTGGAAAGCTGGGCAGTTCAACAACTTGACACAACACCAAATAACTCATTAGGACGTGCTAAGAGGAAACTACTGTAGCCTCCTCTTTCTGTAAAAGACAATGAATGTTTTTCCTGTCTTCTTATCCAAAAGTGATTGTTGTTTCTATTTTGCACTTACTGTACTTTAGTTTTGTAACAGGATTGTAAAATGAATTTAACCAAGACCCCTTTAGACGGAAAGTTGGTTTGGATGCTAGAAGCACTGAAAGTCTCATATTTAAGGTTTACTCTGAGTGGGTCATAAAGCTGCTGATGGACTAATGCATGCACTGGAGAACTGATGTGAGGAGATCAGTTAGGAATCCAGCCACCTCAGGTGTACTGAAACATAAGGGCAACTTCGACAACTTTTGCCAATTCTTGTATTGTAAGGGCTATTACCTCTCCATATCGTGCAGAATCATTTGAATTTTAAAGATAATTCTCTTTATTCTGGAGAACTGTATATACCCTTAAGTAAAAATCTACAAGGAAGTTGTAGCTTAACCTGCTTTATTTTGGAAGGATTTTTAAAAAAATACGTAAGATATCGCTGAACACTGCCTAGGAAAGTTTTGCTCCTCACTGCCCTTCTGGCTCTTGATGTGTTAATAATATAAAACAGTTATGGAAATCATAGTGATTTGCTTAATCTGTTCTGGTTTTCTCTCGTCCTTCCTGTTTCCTATGATGTATATTTTTATGTTGCCTTTGCTCTCAGTCTTTCCCACTTTTGGATCATTTTACTGAACTCTGAACAGCATTTCGGGTGTGAGTTGCAAACCTTATATTGTGTTTCTAGACTAAACTGTTGTGAAAAGCATTTTCGTGTTACCAGTGAGGTTTTTGGCACTTGCAGGGCAGACTTCCAAATGTTCTGTTAAGAGAGAGAGGCAAACTTGCAAGTCTGTTTTTTATGGCGTTAATGTCAATGGACTCATTTGAACAGCAGCTGATGTATATAGTACTTGCTGATTCACTCAACTGGTGATTGTACGTGGTTCACAAAAACTTCAGTAACTGAGAACATCCATCAGTGTCCACTTATGTATGCCTAACTTGTCACAAAGATGTGGACTCTATCCTAGAAAAGGAATATTTGTTTGAAATGTGGTCTGCTACGTGAATAGTTTCATTGCATACTATTCTCATGTGGGTTGTATTTTTGAATATTGAACCTGCTATGTACACTTGCTATGCATATTGATATTTTGGGATAACTTCAATTGCATGCATTGTGGTGCTGGTGGTTGGTTTTGTTTTTTTTTTAATATAGTGTGTAAGATATTCTTATAGAATTTTCTTTTACATCTTGGTTGTTTTCTGACTTGCACACTTTTGGAATAAGCAGTACTTCAAGAAGAAAAGATTGAAGTCCTAAAGCTTCACGTCCAGACAAACATAATCTCTATTCCATACGTATTTTNAAGTTGCTCTGAATGGAATTCTATTTTGTTTTACAGGGATTGCAGCTATAATGACCTTAAAGAAGTGAATGAGTTAAATCATTTCGTTAGGGAGGAAAAATGAAGTAATTTTCACTGTATTTTTCAGTTTGGTATTAGTATATCTGAATGATTTGTAGCCAGTATGCATTAAATTGGCTGACTTTTATCAGAAGAAACAGGTTAGTATATATTGGTTTTGTGTGGTTAACTGTGGGAAGTATTTTCTGATAATTTTTTGAAGAACTTCCCTGGTTTTATAATTTCCATACACTTCAAGTACAGAACAGTTTGAGTTGCACTATTTTTAGAAGTAATTAAGCATGCCTCTTCTAAAAAGCAAAACTCTTCACTTCATGATATAAAAAAAGTTGAGAGCAAAAGAGCAGCACAGTTACACTAATATGCCATTGTAGCATGTTCCCATCCTGTCATCTGGAAAATTAAATCAGGTTACAGCATGGATTAACATCTAGACTTGTGAGGAGGGGAAGGTAGTGTCTTAAATGCCATGAAATTGAACAATGGGATTATACAGTTCACAGCTAATTTCGATATTCTTCTGTATTTGGCTTTTTGTTGAACGAGATTCTGTAGGAAGAGGCAGTAATAGGTTTTAGAACTTGGAAACATTCACATATTTGCTGAAATACTAAGAATAATAGCTTGAATACGGTTAGGTAATCAATACAATGCTCTACGCAATGTGCATAGATGTGAGGTATAATCTCTGCTACTAGAGGGAAAAACTAAATGTGTTAGCAATGAAAACTCTTCACCTAGTGAGGAATCGATGGTTTGTCCTATCTGATGGTACTCTATAAATGCATGGCAAGGAATCAAAATGCTGCTGTGACAGTGCAGAAAAGTTTCACTCTTCTATCACTGAGAAATAGCATTGTCTTTTCTTAGCCCTTTTCAAAATAAAATATGTTCAGTTACAAAAATTTCACATATTGTTCATAGGAGAATTGATTCAGTAGTTTCCCTCAAAAGCACCTCTTAAAACAGTTGCAAAGGAAACTGCTTCAAAAATAACTGTGATCTGTTTCGTATGTGTTTTTCCTGTCTGGTCCTCCCTAGAACAGGGTGCCCGTTGTGAGTAAGAAGGGCTAGTGGATCTCCAGGTCTTAGGCTAACCTAGATTTTATGGGCAGCAGCTGCTTTGTATGGAGCTGTATCCTCTGGGAAGAGGGTTTACAATGATGTGCATCAGGTTGGAAAGCGAACCCACTCGGACTTCAGTGAAGTCACTCATGAATCTTAGGAAATTCATATGACATGCCGTTGGTTTAAAAGCTTTTTAAACATGAGTGTAAACATTAGGAATGAAATTAAGTTGACTTTTTTCTTAGTACCAACAGTTTTAACTTAAATTTGTGACGTATGTGTATTTCATTGCACTTGCACCCATACAAGAATGGGAGAGTGCAGATGAGATGGTGTATTTTAGCTTTATTTTGAAATGGTATTGTTTTTATACTTTCTGCATTACCCTTGTGACTTACAATTTCTGGCGCTATATTTCAGCATGCTGTTAACACTAATATATGGTTATTTTCCAGAGTTTGTCAGTACTTGCTTTAGGCAGAAACTGTGCAGATCTTGTAATCTTTTGTGAGCTGAAGCTACAAAATCAGATGTAATGAAAGATAAACAGGGGATGCTAAGTTACCATCAACATACAAGTTCAACCTGTAGCACAACTTGAGTTCATGTTTTGGGGGTTGGGAAAGGTTTAGTTTGAGCAGCAGCTCCATAATTCATGTGACCTTTTTTCTTTCTGTTGTTAACTTTCACTTTGTTCATTGTTTTGCAATGTCTCCTTTTGCTGACCTCAGCTGAGCTTTTAACGCTTTGTAACTTTATAGATGAGTGGTGCACTGGGAACCTTCGAGCTCTGCACTTCGCTGTAACTATGTAAGAGGTTGGTTAGGATTTCAGTCTGTCTCTTCTCTCGTTCTGATGTCAGCAAATAGATTCCACTCTGCTGAACTTGAAAAAAGTATTTTACGTGTGTTTACTTTGCCTATGGAGTATTAGAGTAGAAAAATATTTGAGCATCATTTCATTAGAAAGCCTGTTAAGTACCTAGAATAAGAGCGTTCACTGTGTTTTGGGATGCAAAGGGTTTTCTTACTGTCTGGAGATACAGTGGAGCTACATCTAATCCTGTTTGCATGCAGTGTGCAAAACAAATTACCGTTAGTAAAAGTGTTTGAAGTTTTCAAGTTACTTCAGTTTTATAGGCAGAGTTGACAGTCAGTTATGTTCATGTCTTTACCAAATATTTCACATGAATGCTGAAGCATATTTTACTGATACCAGTGGTGCTGATTAAAGCTGAATCCTGAATGCTTGTTTGTGCTACCCTCCTCTATTCCTCCATTTGCATGACCGTTTCCCCCTGTTCAGAATAATTTGGATATTGTGTCCATTGTGATTATTAGGCACCTTGTGCTTATTCTTTCAGTGGAGAGCCTGGCCATATTGAGTGTAATAGTAACGTTTGTTTTGTACATGTATATATTTCATAAAGTCGGGTGTCTTGAGGGCCACTACCTAAATGTACGTATTTATGTAAATCCTCTTGGTTTAGTGAGGGTGCTCCGGCTTCGTGGAACTTCATGTAATGACCGCGTAGAACTTAAATATAATTTTATTGTGTATATAAGTGTAGGTAAGTGTAGTTGAAAACACCTTTCAAATGAACATTAGATTAACAATGACAAATGGGTAAAGATGAAAGCTATAATAAGATGTGATGTTTCTTTTTCCATTGTGTAGTGTTTTCCAAATAAAGATACTGGAAGTTCAGTAAATATTCCCAGACCATTTAAAAGTCGAAGTGATGGAGCTGATGCAATGTTAAATATAAAGTACTTGTAAAAACATAAGGAC
Source organism: Balaeniceps rex (assembly GCA_013401315.1). Taxonomy (NCBI): domain Eukaryota; kingdom Metazoa; phylum Chordata; class Aves; order Pelecaniformes; family Balaenicipitidae; genus Balaeniceps; species Balaeniceps rex. Next base: position 8,928 of record VYZW01061053.1, read on the forward strand.
ATGCAAGTGTGTGGCTGCCAGGCATAATTTAAAGGTGGTTTTCTTAACCATATGGTTCCAGGTTATATGGATTAGCCACTCTGATGCAGTTATGAGATATGTCATCAAAAGCAGACTGTATACAAACTATATATCCCACTGTCATGGGACACCCAGTGCAATTCCACAAGGTGCTTTGCTCATCCAGCTAAGTACATATTGCTGTTATTTCCATTGAAATTGGTGGATGAGAAATTAAGTTAATTTCATGCATTTCATGCATTGTGGATGAAATTAAATTTCTTCTAATATGTACAGTTGATTGACATAGGAAGTTTTTATTTATATTAAAGATAGCTTATAAATGTATCACAGCGCTGTGAGATCCATTTTTTGGATGGAAATATAATTGTAGACTGTGTGCTTTGAGAACATGTTCATCTTGAACCAGTAGAAACTGACTCAGGTAGGGTCTCTAATCACATTCACATCTTTTCCTAAATTATGGTGTGGTAATGTTTAATCTGGTAAGTGCAATAGTGTTATCTGTGTGAGGATTCAGTTCACCAAAGCCCAGATTCAGATGTTCGCAGTTGCTTAGTCTTGAAAACAAGCCTAACTACTTCATTTGCTTGAAGACTGCACAGCACAGCAAGCATCCAACAAATTTCCTCCTGTCTTCTTACTGAGCCTTGCAGTGTGTATGTTTTACTGTGTAATTTTAAAGTGGTAGAAATAATTTATCCTTTAGGATACAGATCAACAGACAACTAAAAGTGGAATGGTACTAGTTAAGAGATACAGAAAAGACTATGTAATAGCAAAGTAAAGTTATATTACAGTCAATAAGCTACTATGTGGAAAAGTTTAGAAACTCCCCATTTTGTGTTACTGAATTGCATAAAAAGCCCATTTCAACAAGGTCTGTTACCTGTGGTTTTGTGGGGGTTTGGGACTTTTTTTTTTCCTTTTTTCTTTTCTTTCAATTTTCTCCTGTTACCAAGCTCACTGAAGACACAAAATAAGAAATAGATATTTTAAATATTTACTCACAGTTTATGAGTAACTAGGCTGGATGACCTATAGGAAGGGTTCTTAAAATGTGGCTTACCTGCCTCTTGTGGTATGCAAACCACAGCAGCAAAAGATAATCTGTCCTCGCTGCCTTGTCTGGTGGAGGCCAGCCTTCTGCGTTTGCACGTAGCCTGGCCCAGCAGTGTTGGAGATGGCTGTCAGCATCACCGCTCCTGTGCGGTGCTCCGCCTTATTTCTTGATGGCACTTAAATTTTTGAGAGGCAGGAAAAAAAAAATCCCAATGTTCTGTAAGAATGAACATATTTAAGTAAAAACTCTGAATGAAAATTAATGTATATAGGCAAAGCTAAAATTAAAACCAAAAGAGCCTAACAAAAATCCTTGGCTGTGATTTTTAACTTATTATTTAAGTTGTGTTTTGTTTCATTTTAATGAGGAAGGTTTGTAGGGTGGCCCCTGAGACAATAAAAGCACCAGCATGTATTTATTTGCCCATGAAAACTTTCAGCTACCAGCACTTATGAGTGAATCTCAGTATCTTGCAAAGCAGTGCACAATGCACCTCTGTCTTCTCAATGGTGATCTTGCTAGGAGCTTTCAGGGTTTACATTAAATGCTCAGAATAGGTTCCTACAGACCTTCCTCCATGCCAGTGAGCTCCTGAAATACAGAAAGACTTTCAAGATGATAAGAAAACAGGAAAAATACGTGCTTACACACACACACAATTACTTTGTATGACTAATCTGTTTTGTTGTGGAGAATGGATTGCGATCTATGGAGGAATGTGTTTAGAGCAAACACACTATGAATTTATGTCCCAGTTTAATTCCTCATTTCCTTAAAAAATGGTAAATGATAAAATGCTTGCGTGTCAGCACGTGTATATGTGTTTATATTAGGTTTGAGAGCAATGGGTCAATAGAGGTGGTGGTGGGGGGAATGTCAGTATCATGTTCCAGGCACCATTACAGATTTCTCAAGTGATACTATGTACTTGGATTTACAGATTTCTTTCTTTCATCGATTTGTCTTTTCTGTGAAATCCAGACAGTTTAGCCTCAAATAATTAATTTTAAACATATTTAAGAATATGCATCATAATAGATGTTGCATAGTTTTGTCTTACCACTGATGCTGTGCTTGCTTTGGTGAAATACAAAATTGTTTTGTCCTGTTAATTGTTACTTGCGTATAAAGGACTGTTCATGCGAGTTCAGCTGTTCACGTTTGTTTGCATGTTTGGACACTTAGCTTAGTACACTTAGCTGCATATAGATTTAAGAATTTTCAAGCTAAGGCTTTAAAATGTGATCCCTTGCTTTCTATTCCTATTTTGTTGTGTTAATGTAGGAGGGTTTGCTCATATGCATGTGTAAAATTTGATATATTGTGTATGTAATTGTATGCGTGTAATGGCGAAATGTTAAAACTAAGCATCTGATCGTATTAACGTACAGTCTTGCTGTATTTCTAATGTAAAAGGAATACACCTGAATGAAAAGTTTGCGTCTCCTAGCAATTGAATCACCAATCAACTGATGTATTACTAAAGTAAACTTTGCCAATGAGAAATCTAGGGTGGGACTATTCTGAAATAACATAAAAGTGACTCTCCCCCAAGCCTCAGCTACAAGGCAGTGTAGCAGTCATTGAGCAGCAGAGGTTGTGTATGCAATGTCACTCCCTGCGTAATGGTCAAAATTTGTGGAAACGGAGAGTCAAGAATCTGGTAACAGTGATCCAGTGAGCCAAGAGTCATACAGCCAAACCTGTCTGATGGCACAAAGGGTAGAAACTGTGTAGGATACCAGTTGATTTTTTCAGTGCCTTACACTTTATTCTGAACTGTTGTGTGGTTGTTGTATGGTTTGGTTTTTGTAATTAAAAAATTCTTTGTAGAATGGAATCTGGTCTTCTCAGCCATATTCCTTTGAAAAATGGATGGCTTTGAAGAGTTCTGTTTTAAATAGGTTGTCATATAAGTAATTTCAATCACGATATTTTGTTGTCTTATGAACATCTCTAATTAAATTCAGGGAATACTACCATATTATTTATTCTGACAAGCCAAAGGAATAAGGACGTCGCATCAATCTTGAATGCTTGCTAATCTGAAGCATTAGAGGTTTCAAATCTGGATAAATATTTTCTGTTTTCTAGGGAGCATACCTTAACATTAATATAAAGTAATTTTGAGAGATTTGTAATCTGGTATCACTGAAAGCATCTACAGAGGTTAATCGATGCAGTGTCTGTAGCTGGCAAAACTAGATACCTGATTACAAACAAAATCTAAGTGCATTTGGTAACCATTGTCTGGTGGCAAGCCTAGTTGGCAAATTGCAGCAAGAAGAAAGATACTGTACAAGGTAACAGCCTAAAGTTCTGTGTAGCACCAGGACATCTCTTATAAAATAATTTATATATAAATATATATTTACATATAGATGTGTGTGTGTATGCATGCGTATGTACACAGATATTTATGGTTTCATGTGTTTAGTGTGTGTATGTTTTATATACAATTTTTGTCTTTCTGGAGGAGGGTAAAGGGAGAGCCTTGAAAAGTCCTTCCCTGCTCTTATCAACATAGCAGCCTCAGCTGCCCTCCTTGGATCCCCTGCCAGGGTTGCTATCATCTTCTGATCAAATATTAATGTGTGATTCTCTGCTTGCTCACTAATCCAAAGCCAATTAATATTATCTGTCAATTATTTACAGATCCTGAGGTGCGGAGGCAATTCCCAGAGGACTACAGTGACCAGGTTTGGAATGCGTAATTAATTTTTTACATGACAAAATTTATTTCAGGGTTGTTCAACATATTATTGCTGCTCTTTTACTGAAAGAGATAAATGCATTCTTAGAAAGAAAAAGAAGCTGTAATTAGGAGCAGAAGGATAAAAACATTTTCACATTTAAAGCAGAAAACGGAAGAATTTTGGATCTCATAAGATTGTTTTACAACCTACTTTTTACAAGCGAACATGAGAGCGGGAAGGAAAATTGATTAATAAATTTCACTTTTTGCCTTTAGGTGCCACAGTCTGCAGTTCATTTGGCAGTCCTCACTTCATTGTCTGAAAGGTTTATAGCTATATTTAACTGGGCACCTGGCACTACAGTACATTTTTTAAATTCTTGCCTGCTCATGCAGTCTCTAGTCTGTTTCAAAAAGATGGTATAAAAATACGAACGTGCAGGTAGAACACACAGGTATTTATCATTTAGTTTATACGCAGATTGAATCTGGACTTTTTCACAGGAGCTCTAGCTGACTTTGAAATTAACAGCTTCAAGTTACCTTGTATTTTACTATGTCTCATTAGAAGTGGATTGGGGCAGGGGTCAGAGGTTAGGGAGAGGGGATTATTACTGTGGTGTCTATAAGTACTACTGGAGTTAATGCGCTGTTATTGTTTGTCAGCGTTTAGGGTAACTGCTGCATCTGGGTTGTGAGTGCAAGCTGGTTTCTTGCACCTTTATTTCTGGGAAGTGCTGAAGTTATGGCATTGTATAACTATTTAATATAATAATAAATTTTGCCTCAATGAGTCTCTGATACTGAGTTAGGGTCAGCAGAGCTATTTTATTTCAGATCCTTTCCCTCTAATTACATTTTCATGCAATATGAAATTTTGTGGCATTTAGACTAATGCATTTAACAAATTGTTAGACGTGATAGCCCATCAGGGCCAGAAAAAATGTTTGGATATTTGGCTGTAATCACTCTATGCAATGGGACCTTGACCCATGCTGGGTGCTTTTGAGGTAGTAGTAATAATATTTTTTTTTTCCAAAGCAGCTATTCAACCTGACTGCTTTTCACTGTAGTTTACTATTAGGGCTTCCTTTAGTTCCGTGCTATACTTCATGTGTAAACTTCTTGGAGACTACATCCTTATTGCCACTGTCAGTCTGTAATTTGTGAATAAGTAGATCCCTAAATTTGTACTTACAGGATAAACTACTTTTCAGCACATTATAGCATATCAGGTTAGTAATATGTGAACTGATGGTCCTTCAGAGCTGGTACAGTCAGTTGTGTCAGCAATCAAGGTATTACAGGGGAGTCTTGTACATAAAATTTACTATATAGAATTCTTAACAGTCTTCTTCCTTCTCCCGCAAATAATTAGACTTGTATAATATTGCTATGAATATGCAAGACTGAATAAACTCAGAGGAGCCACAGGCTCATATATAATTCTTAAGATGTTCACCCAGTTATAGTCAGAATTTCCGATCTCTGATGTCACACTCCACAAAATACACAGTAGTGCAGTTGTGTGTTTGTGGGGATGGGATGGATTTTTAAATCATCAAATCTTTCGCACATACAAACTTACAGGAAGGAAAAAGAAAGGAGGCTGAACTTCTCAAACTCAGAGTAGATTTTAAAAACATTTTCTTTCTTGATGCACAAAAAGAATATTTTCTGTGTTAATAGTAGCTATACATTCTTTAAGAAGAGAACATGTCTAGAGTTGACAGATTTAGATTTGAAAAATCACTTACTTGTGAATATTCAAGTAAGCCAGAGAAAAAAAAAAAACATAGAAAGGAAGAGCTACATCCCTGTT
>VYZW01061058.1:1705-13549 GCA_013401315.1 Balaeniceps rex
CAGCGGTGCTGGGGAGACAGGACAGGAAACACACAGATAAAACTCAAATATTAAAGCCTGTCCATACCAAACCTATTCAATGGCATCACTCCTCTTACAGCAGGTGAGGGCCAAAACCCAACACCGTATAGAATTGGCACCTGTTTACTTTTATGCCTTGATTTATCTGCTCCAGAAAATCTAAGCACATGCATTTTGAATCATTTTTGCATACACTGTTAATAGGTTGCACCCAAATTTTTCTTACTTTTTTCCTTGTGCCTTTCATGCTTACATAAAGCTATGTACTGCAACTGATTTTTTTTTAAATTATTTTATTCTCTTTTGTCTTTTCTCCCTCTTCTTAAAGCAATCCTGAAATATTTTAACAAAAATCTTAGCATTTTAAAGCCATTTTGAACATAAGGTCACAGTCTAGAGTGTATTAACACCCACTGAGCAGGTTTGCAGCTCCAAAATTAAAATTAAAAAAATATCCGAACTTGAACACCAAAAACTTGTTAGGCTTCTAAATATATACTGAGGCACTTAAGCAAGAAGTCTAATTTTCAGAGATAACAAGTACCTGTGTTCACTCTACAATCACACCCATTTTGAGGAAAATATAAATTTATACATATATTTGAAGTTGTCTGAAGCTGCAAATTTGTTTTGCAGACTTCATTCAGAAACAATATCAGAAGCTGGTGTTACAGAATGTCCAAGAGTACAACACAAGAACAATCTTGGTAAACAAGGAAGGGGAGATATACTTTTATGAAGCTGCTTCACAGATCAGCAAGTTCTCTAATATGCAGGCTAGTAAATTTGCTTTGGAAGGAGTACAAGTTGACAAATCTCCCTTGCTATGCTTTCTGTCGATTGATATGATAAGATATATTTTACTTAAAATTAGGATTGTCTGAAGCTCAGTGGATTTAATTATTTGTAATTATCCAGCCGTTGTCGGTATGTGGCCATTTTATGACAGTGGTATCTGCTGTGTGAGTCAGGTTCAACTGTATATCTTTTCAAACACAGAATTAATGTACTATTGATGAAACCATTACTAGAACCAAATTAAAGTCTGGGCTGATGTATTGGTCCACAGGGTGCTGTCAGACATGAAAGGAGTAATTAGTATTCATTACTTCATACTCTGCAACATTCCAATTATTAATGAACTTCAACTGCTGGACTACACAATATCTATCACAAATACCTTTCTAGTCTTTCTTTATTAGGAAAAAAAAATTCAAAGTGCCTGACACAACTACTAAAATAAACAAATAACATAAATGAATCCAGAATGAGGAAAACTCCGCTTATTTGGTAATAAAGGGGTATATATATTGCCAGTGCCCCACAAAGGAGACCTGCCACATCTTCGATGAGCCACAGAATGCTAGGTGATGTAATGCTACTAAAATATTCACCGGAAGAACCTACATTTGAATAGCTTCATGTATTTTTGTTTGTGTCTGTGTGCATGTGTACGGTTCTGTTGTGCTGCATGGAAGCCTTTGCTAAGTAAATGCAAAACTATATTGCTGTGACCCTTGTTCTTTTCAATCCAACTTCTTTCTACTGTTTTACATCCCTCTGACTCATGCCTTAAGACTTGTTAGACCATGCAATTTCTGATCTCTCTTTCAGACCACTATAATTCTAATTTTCAGTAGAGTTTCTTCACTATAGATTCTAAAAAGCAAGCTATATGATCTTACTCTGAAGTACTTCAAATGCCATTATAGAAAAATGCAACAAAAAGGGATAATTTCAAGATCTCACAGTGCAGGGCAAGAGTGCATCTTCCAGGAGCTTCATGTATGCAAGGAGATTTGAGCTGTTGCGTATCGCTTAGATTTACTGTGCAGGCACCAATGCCTGAAATATGGGGGGAAGAAGGGAGAAAAAGCTTGGGTAATCTGTCCAAAATTTGATACCATTTTTATTTAACCTATCTTGCATATTTTCTCTTTTAACAATCTGAAACTGTACAAGTACTCTAAATACTCTGAGTAACATTTGAGACCCATCCAGAAATGTTTAAGGGGTATCTCTGACTTTCTATCAGAATAAACGTCATATTCTTCAACATGAAAAATCTAGCTTGTTGAGGTGTTGTTTGAAAACAGGAATAGAAGAGATGAACACTTTCAGGCTTAAAAATAAATTCACATTTAAGCAGAGACAATAACATAGTATTTCAGTTCATCACATGAAATATTTAATGAGGTTTACCAAGTTTACTCTCATGCAACCACAAATCAATATTATTCTTTAGGTAACAGCTGCCTTGAAGGCTCAACAAGCACATCAGAAGTTTTCATGTAAAGTGATGGAAGACATTACAGACTTAATTTCTCTTGCACCAAGGACTTGAGTACAAGCTCCTTTACTTTTCCTATTACCATCTTGAAAATGTGTATCTAAAGGTATCTTTATTAGATCTTAGGAAATATTTTTGATGATATTTTCTAAATTTGACAACAATTTTTCAAAACCTAGGGGAAAATGGGGCATGGGAATGAAATATGGGATTCACAGACATCCCCCACAAAAGGTGAGAATATGAGGTTTCCCTCCCTTGTACCATCCACCACTCCCGCCACAGCAGTGTCAGAACAGGGAAGACACATTATCTCAGCCTTGCGTTACCTGATTCAAGTTTGAATCTCCCACTTGAATGCCCAGCTACAGACCTCTAGGGTGGAGCTCACACGGCTGTCAGAGCTGTAGTCCTTCCATTGGGAGGGACAGGTCAGAACAGTCCCTGTACTTGAGTATTTGAGAAATGTGAGTTTTGGTGCTAGCAGACTAGGTTTCTGGGCAAAACTGAAGAGAGAGCAGCGCCACCGCTACGTCTGCCTCGATGAATTTGTGAGCACTATCAACTGGACTAGTTTGATGCACGGGACATTGGCAGCAATACTGATGTAAAGGGTCCCCAGCTCTGGCTTGCTCATCTCTGCCCTGTGTTGTAGCATATCAGTTTTTCCTCATTAGCCTTACCTTTTTTCTTTTTTTCCCCTTTTTAAGCCAGATCATTGATTCGTTTCACGGAGTGGCCCAACAAACTGTTATGGCATCACACTGCAAAGTGGAGGCATGGTTTTCTTATGCTGATATTGCAGCTGGAAATCCCTATATTGTTAAATCCAAATGTAGCCTGTCATTTCCCTTTTGCTATAGATGCCTATCATGGAAAAAAAAAAATTCCTTTTCTTTGGAGCCAAATTATAATATATACTCCTCCTTTTTTGAGGAGCATACTTTTTTGAATTAAAAAAAGTAAAGATTTTCACTTTGGGTTGAGAAACTCACATGCATGTCTATATTGTATTTCGAGTCCAATTTGCCAATTGAGAAGAGAATTTTGTTATCTAATCAGATGCAGATACTAACATTTTAATATCCACTCATCACCAGTTTTTAGCCATTGCATTTTAACAAGAAATAGAAGAAATTAGTAAGCAAAACATGGCAATCAAAGCACTATAGATCCAGTTGTCATGGAAAAATTCTGATTACTCAAGTATACTTACTTTCCCTTTTTAACTGTATGTCTTCCAAGCAGGGGATCAAGTATAGGATCCATAGATTCACTCATGTTTTCGATTACTACAGTCTCTCCGCAGGCCAAAGCTCTTTCAATGGTCTTCAGAAAACTTAACATGAAAAATAAAAAAACAAACTCTCAAATATTGGATAAATGCTGGTCATAGAAAGATTTCTTTTATATAATAGAGCTGAAGAAGTTTTTCTAAAAGAACACGGTTAAACCATGCAAAAGTGTTCACGAAGAATTTCCCATTGGTTAAGAGCTTGACGGTTTTGAGTTCAACATCTTTACACCTGTGCTCTTGCTAGTCCTATATTAAACAAAAAATATATTGCTGGAGTTTTTCTTATAAGCAAATATGAGGATATAGCCCCACATCGAAGACATTGGAATTGACATAGAGAAGTTGGAGGGGCACATATATCTTTTAGCTTTTGTTATTTTTTTTAATTATATGTTTTTGTGTTATAGCTTTTGGTGTATCCTCATCTACACTATAAATGCTTTCTTGAAGGCATTGCATCTGAATGACTTGGAAGAACTCTGTTTCAGCAGGCACTGAGAAGAGAGTAGGTAACTGTGGAAGGATAAGTAAGCAGACAATATAGCTTTATGCAGAAGGGTACTGCAGGGTACGAATGAAAATCACAATTATTTGTGAGGGTTGGAAAAAGAATTAAAAAAAATCAGGGCAGGTGAGGGAAAAGAGTTTGTTCACAGGAGCAGACCACGTAAACGGTCAGATAAATAAATTTAACACTTCATTTAAAAATGAGGCATTACTGTGACCGTTTACTGCGCTGTGTAATAGTGTGTTGTATCTGGAATTCAGTAAAATAAACTCAGATAGCCCTTTGAAATGAAGCAGTTAAATCTTACCTAGTTGTCTCCCTAAATCAAAGTAAACATGAGAAAAGATATGAACAGATCAATTACATGCAAGTGCTATCAACTTACATATAATTCAGTAATAGTAACGAGAAATAAAAACATGTTTAACAGCAAAAGACTGATAATTGGCTTTTGCCTTGAATGCCATACACTGGATTGAATCTTTCCCTCTGTAAGGTGCACGTGCTGTGTTCTGCTGACCAAACTGTACAGCATAAGCAACGTCATATCATCAGAATTTGAACCTTACGTATTGAAAAAGTGATTTGCCCCTCACAAGAAGCGCACCTCAACTTCCACTTCATTTCCTCTTCAACACTTGAAAATAGCATAAAAAAGGTCCTCTTTCAAGCAGCATTTTAAATGGAAAATGATGCTATGGATAAATAAGCAGCAGTGATGTAATACTGCAAGTCTTCAAGTAAGTGCACTCCAACAAGCACCAATCCCTCACAAAAATTAGGGGAACTTCAGGGCAGTAAACATGAGAGCCAATCCTTCAGCATGCACATACCCTTTCTGTCCCAGATGTATGACATTAAGGTCAGCTCCATATTTATTCTTTATCCATTTAATTCCCTGTTGCTGGGGATCTATCATCAGAGGCCAGCGCTCACAGTTTGTTAGAATAGTGGCATTTTCTGTTGACATCCTATTGCTGGGCAGTCCCTCGTCACTCCATGCCGCAATCGTAGCATCATCCGTCAACGTGGCAATCGGGTCCAGGCCCTCCATCACAGGAATAGGAACCTTTGAATCAGAGTGGAATATAATCATCCAGCAAGGTTACCAAGTGGCAAGACATGACTCAGTGCAATGCACAAGATAACTGGGCTGATATAAATTAAGGCTTTCTAGGCAGAAAAGCAAGGAGGATCCCTGTGGAGTCTCAGATGCAAAAGACTATACTAGGAAACGTGATGAGAAGCAGCTTATTACATTTATCATGAATTTTAAAAAAATCTGTTTTCGTTTAAGACATTTACTTCATAAAATATATTTATATTTCGATAAAGTTAAAAAAGCACCATATATTATAAATTTCAGTGTATATGGATTCTGATATTGCAAATTCAATGCTCATGTGTGCTCTTGAGCAGGTATTTCTGAAACATAAATCAGTATTTATCTACACAAAAATTACAAAAACAGGATTCCCATGGTATCTTATTAATATAGTTCAGCCATATGTTAACAAGATCAAGAGCCAGAGAACGGGACCATCTTCAGGGGCAGAGGCAGCCTTGGAGCTCCCTGCGTGGCACCACCTGTGGCAACGTTCTTGTGTGAGTGCCCCTTCGCTAAGAAGGAAGCTGCGATCTCCACGTACACTAGAGCAGCCGTCAGACAGCCACGCTTGCTGGAGACTATCTTGTCGCAAGCATCTACAAGGAGATGAAAACAAAAAGAAATGGAACATCTGAAATCTGTGCTTGCCAAACAGGTGTGGGTGGGAAGGGAAATGCCTAATGCAACACAACAGAGTAAGAGAGAGTGAATAAGTTATTTGGAAAAAAAAAAGTGACTAGTGGAAACATAAAAGAAGATCTATACCGGATGCTGGGAATTAATTTTTTCCTTACTGAAGCAAAGGGTAAACCCCCACCAATTCCTTCACAATGTTATCCCAGGCTTCCTTATTTGTGATTTCTGGATTGAATTCTAAACCCATAAATTGAAGGAAAGCACAGCACCATCAGTATTTAGCCTGAACTGTATCCTACCCCATTCAGAAGTGTTTTAAAAACTCTTCCATCAAAATTTTCCTCCTCCCTAGAGGCATATAGTCCTTAGTGCTGGCTTGTAGACTGCAGATTCCTTTAAAAGCGCACACTGAAATAAAAAGCATGTAAATCTGGTGGTTATTTATAAAGAAAATCATTACATATATTTAAGTTGTGCCAAATTTGCTCTATTATTAGTATCAATAAGAATGGCAGCATACCTCTAGTGCAGTTTCTGTGGCACAATGTCATATTTACCATATTATTACAAAATACATACCACCTCAAAATTGTCTAACCCCTGATTCTAGTCACAGAGCCCAGAATAGACCTAACTTTTGATGAACTTGCTGAAAATACAAGCACAAAAGGACCAAGAGGTATACACTCCCCTCTGCAAGCATGCAACCAATTTATCCTGTGTGTAACACATTTATCTAAATATACCAGAAGACTGAAAATACAATTTGTTTTATCTCTGGACTGTAAGGCAAGCAATACAATCATTTCCATGAGCTCAAATACTTCCTTGTGGAAAACACTAGCATCGGTGTGTTCTAATACAAATTTTCACACAACGCAAGAAAAATATTTTAATATATAGATACATCTACTGTCCCCATATCTGCACAAAACTGATACTTCATGGCATAGAACTACTTGTTGTTCCTTCTAAAGAGGACTATTAATAAATGTCTATTTTTAACATCACTTCCCAAATGCATTTCTCTCCTCTTTTCCACTCTTCCCCACTTGCAGGAAAACAATCAAAATTGAAATGAGGTGTTTTATCTCACTGCTGTTCAGTGAAAGCATCTTAAAAACTAAAAAGTTACAGGATGGATTATTTTTATTTATAGAAATGTTCAATCCATTTCAGAGGATTCTTAAAAGATTTAAGAATGACATTTATTTCCAGGGGCCCACTACTGAAAACAAATATACAGGGGTAATTTTTTTTACCTATCAGCATTAGGCTGCAAGGTAGAAGGAGGTTTTTGAGAAAGAACTTTATCTGCAGACAAATATTTGGTGGAAAAGGACGGGGAGATATTCCAGGCAAAACAAAGCTCCACACAAATTAGTGACTGTTAAACTCTTACACAAAGCAAACATCTACAAAAAGATGCCCCTGCAGTTCTGAGTGCTGACCTTGGGAAGCTTGGATTTTGCTATTTCCAGAGTGTCCTCAGGCAACTTGGCTCACCCGCTGTGCCTTAGCTTTGTGATTTAAAATGGGGTAAGAGTTCCACATGTCACATATTTCAGAGAATAAACTACATTAATTGTGAAAGAATGCTGTGATTTGTGGCACGTGAGAAATAGGAAACAAGTAGGAAGAGGTGAGGAGCATTTGCAGCAGTAAGCAAGAAAGGAATAGTCCAAAGCTTCACAAGGAAGGATGGGGAAAGCTTTGCAGAGACAAGTCTAAGTGTTAGAGCCTCCATGCATTTATTGAGTACTATCATGGTTTCCTTCGTGTACAGAGGAATGGGGATTATGATAACTACATGCTCTTGAAAAGCTAAGCAGAATAGCACTCTCCACGCAGCTGTATCGCTACTTATAGCATTTGCTGTTACACAGGTGTCACAAGGGACAAAATTTGGCATTGAGAATTGGAAAGGGAAGGGATTTTCTTTTGCCAAAGAGAACTTAACCTCTCTCTCCCATTCCCCTCAAAATGTACCTATAATCTGAGGAAAGTATATGTGTGTGTGTGTATATATATACACATATACACACACACATATATATACTGGAAAACAAATACCTGCCAAGAGTATTTTATAGCCACTTTTAAATACAGATCTGTACTTCAAATTTTTGAAAGACAGCAACTTTAGCAAACCAGACTTTTCACTGGAGACTCCCATTTTGTACAGCAATTTTCACCTTTTGTGACTTTAGAAAAGGAATCCAGAAATGTTCCATCAGTTCCTGGCGATACTGTTTTGTGAAGGGCCCAAAGTAAGACACAAATGCTGCTGTTAATAAGACATCACCGCATAAATTTTTCTTTTGTGCTTTGAGGTTTTCAACAGACTGGCTCCAACGCATGTTTTCAGACTGCAAAGCAAAATTAGAAAATGTCATCTCCCCAACAACTTGGAAGCAGCAGAGGGTTTAATCTCCACATTAAAAAACAGAAGCATGCAAAGGCATGACAGGAAAGGTACTCTGTCAGCAAGAGATACACTTCCTAAGACTGCAAGGCTGGAAACAATCCATAATTTCTGGTGGTGACTTGAAGCCTTTGAATCCAAAAAAATAGAATGGAGCTCTTCATCAAGTATTCTATGTCCTTCCCTTTTCTGATTTTTTTTCAGTAATGGTGCTTTTGCCTAGACCAGATACAGTATGGCAGACTCACGGCAATACTGGCAGCATCTGGCATACTACTGCGCGGTACAGTATGGCAGCGGTGCCTTGTGCAAAGTGCAGTCAGTTCCAGCAAGATTCAGAAAAGGCAAGGAAATAAGAATATTAGAAGGAAAAAAATATGAAGAAAGGAGAAAAAGCTGTTTCAACCTCAACAAAAATGTGACTTCTGGTTTTTCTCACACTTTTTTCCAAGGGAAGGGGCAAGGCAGAAGAGTTGCAGGGCTTTTTCCTCTTATGTGTCTGGCTTGTTTTACCTACTAGCTACAGAAGTTTTATTGAGTTAAGAGCTGTAATGATTTGGACTTTTGACAGGAGGAAAGACCAGGGTGGTCAAACACACAGGTTGCCCAGAGAGGTCGTGGAGTTTCCATCCTGGGAGATATTCAAAACCCGACTGGACATGGTCCTGGGCACTCTGGTCTAACCAACCCAGTTTGAGCAGGGGGGTGGACTAGACGATCTCAGAAGGTTTCTTCCAGCTTCAATGATTCTGTCAAAGTTTAACTCTAGAAATTTTTTTCTTCATAACTTTTTTTCCCCACAGAAAGCCACGATTTCTGGAATCCCTTGTGCACTTTCCAGAGTTCATCTTAACTACGTTTACCCTGGGATATTTTGGATGAATAGTCAGGAACAGTCTCAGATATTGATGATTTCTTATTAGTAGCTATATGGAAAGCTGTTATTTTATTCCAGTTACATTGTAAAGGCAGCCCACCGCCTACTTAAGATGTTGAAATTGTGGCTAAAGAATTTCAGAGAAATGAAAGTATCTTCTTTAAAGGAAGTTAATGTTTAAGATATGGATCAAATCACCATCTCCTTTTCAGTCAGAATTTATGACATGGTATTAAAACCAAACTAGCAGTATTTGGCACATTATACTTTGATTGTTCTGTGTATACAGTTCCCAGCAAAGGAATGAACATATGCATGAATGTATGCTCAAATAGTTTCAGCACAGAAAAGAAGGTAAAAATTGGTCATTCATTAGAGTCATCTTCAAACTGAAGAAATTCTAGACAAAATTGGAATAGACTGCCATAACCTTTCTTCCTTGTTTGTACTGTTTGAAATACTCAGGATAAAATAAAAGTTGTTTCACGGTTTGTTCACTTGCATCAGGGAAACCTCAGGAAATCATTCTCCAGTGACCAGAGGGACTGAAGCAAAGAAAGGGCCAGCATAAAAGAAGGAAAGCACAATGCTGAACAACTTATAAGGACTGTCCTTTACTCACTGTCCATACAGACATTTATTTTTCATAGCAATTCCAGTATTCAAAACATATTTTTCCAGTCCTTTACATGATGTAATCAAAA
This sequence comes from Balaeniceps rex, assembly GCA_013401315.1. Taxonomy (NCBI): domain Eukaryota; kingdom Metazoa; phylum Chordata; class Aves; order Pelecaniformes; family Balaenicipitidae; genus Balaeniceps; species Balaeniceps rex. The sequence continues at coordinate 11,572 of VYZW01061058.1, forward strand.
TCAGTGAAAATCACTGAACAGAAAGTATCCTCCATACTTCATATAATTTCATGTAAAATGCTTGCATTTTGCTGGTGGTAGCTGCTTGAGAGGTCAAAAGAATACTCTTAGAAATGCTCATTCTTGAAAGCCTTAAAAAAGTATAAAATCAATCTTAAATAACAACCCACTCTCATTTTAAAAATAATTTTCTATACGTACCAAAAAAAAAGTAACAAAATAAGTGTTAAATTTGATATTCATTAAGCATTCTCCATCTATATTTTTCAGAAAAATCAGAAATATTTACTGAAATGGTTAAACATCCTATTCTGCAAAGACAGACACAGAATTCTACGATAACAGAAGACTCAAACTCTTTTGTTATAAAATAGGAATATAAAATATCCACTAAGAAAATAGACGTCTCTTTAATCAAAGTATCGTGCTTAAAAGAGTTAGCATTTAAATGTTTCACAGTGTAAACACAGGAAATCAGTGTGTGAAGGCCTCCTAACCCCAGTTACATTCATAAGAGATGCCCAGCAAATGACAAGTAAGGGACTATTCCTGTTGAAAGCTCTAACAGCAATTTTTGTAATGCAGCAGTTTTATTCTGAAGCATTTTAGACATCCATTTTTTCCCTGCAGAAGTCATTGGATTCTTCTTTAAACCATTAACTGAAGGCAACAAGACAATAAATCCATTAATTTATAAGAGGGCTTTTTTGATTTATCCATTCTCTCTTCTTGTTGTCACTGACTGGTAAGTCATAAACTATAAAGAGCACCCACCTCATTCTCCAAAATAGCTTTGAAATTTGAAGATTTACTAAACATAGAATGATTGTCTATTTAAATCTTCAGTAATTTCACCATACCACCCAAGCACCATAAATCACTAGTGACATTGGCTAACAAGGGTTTAAGAGTTGGAACATGCAGTGTAATAAATTTCCAGACAGTTAAAAATCACTATAATTTTATTCTAATGTATTATAGATTGCCTGTAATGTCATCCTGGCCGGGGTGACCCATTTCTAATTTTGAACAGCTGTTCAGCTCGGGAGTTAGTTAATGATTAAATATAAATTGCCTGATTTATTAGTCTGAATGGTTGAGCTTCCAGGTCAATGCTATATAGACAAAATCATCAGTCTTGATGCNCTTGACGTTCTCAATTAATCCTTTTAAATATTTTCCCCCTTAACTTACACAATAAGATCACTAAGAAAAACTCAAATCTTGGAGAAAAACTTCTTTTAACTATGTAGAAACCTTCAAATCCAAGACTTGGAGACTACCTATGGGCAAAGGCCACTGGCTTCCACAGAGCTTCCGAAGGCTTTGGGGTTCTGCAGGGTCAGGCTAACAGTGACCGTCTCAGGCATCTTGGGGCAAACAAAAGTTTTCATATGCAGATAGTAACAGCGACTTCACTGTTAAAGCAAAGATTATTTACACATTTTATATTTCTAGGTATATTAATTTCAGAATTGGGTATAAAAAATGGATCTGTTTTTATTGCACTGAGGGTTTTTGATTAGTTCTATACTCTTACATTAATTTTCTTCTAAACTGATTTAATCTTCTTGATTGCCAGTCTCTGCTGAGAGATTTGCAGAAACAGAAGTACTCACTCTGTGATCTTAGAAAGCAAGGTCACAGGGAGTTTATGAAATCCAACCTAAAATATTTATTCAGACTGCCTTGGGAACTCACATAGTAGTATAAATATTCTTTGTACTTTTTAGTTCCTGTTATTTACACTTACTTGTCAAAAAGGAATGGTTAAAATTCTAGATGATGAATTGAGACAGCATGATTTCTGTAAAGACTTAGGAGCAACTGCACAGCAAAGCTGTGCTGACTGGAATGGTTACTGACCGTTAAATAGGCATGCGTTAGCTTTAGTGATGTTTGTCTGCAAATAAGGGTGATAACTACACTGAAATAGATAAAATTTTAACATAAATACATATCATTCTTATTTAAAAAT
>VYZW01061064.1:0-12500 GCA_013401315.1 Balaeniceps rex
CTGCATCCAGTTCTGGGGTCTGCAGTGCAAGAAAGAGATGGACCTGTTGAATCACGTCCAGAGGAGGGCCATGAAAATGATCAGAGAGGGCTGGAACACCTCTTTTACAAAGAAAGGCTGACAGAGTTGGGGTTGTTCAGCCTGAAGAAGAGAACACTCTGGGGAGATCATATTGCAGCTTTTCAATATGTATAAAGGGGGCTTATAAGAAAAATGAAGACAGACTTTTTACCAGGGCCTGTAGTGACAGGACAAAGGGCAGCAGTAATTTAGATGCGATACAAGGAGGAGGATGGTGAGACACTGGAACAGGTTGCCCAGAGAAGTTGTGGGTGCCCCATCATTGGAAGTGTTCATAGTCATGTTGGACAGGGCTTTGAGCAACCTGATCTGGTGACAGATGTCCCTGCCCGCAGCAGTGGGGTTGGACTAGATGATCTTTAAAGGTCCCTTCTAACCCAAACCATTCTATGATTCTATGATTCATGTAACTCAGTACAGTTACATCAGTGGTGGCCTATATGGTCCATAGTGTTTGAATTTCTTAAGAAGAAATAAACAAAAAATCCTACCTTCCATTTAATGGGAAATAAGGTTAGCTGAATAGATATTAGATAAAAAAACAGGGGCAAATGTGGGAAAAGGTGGCAGGAAACAATAAGTGGGAGAAAAGGAGCAAAAAATTCCTGAAATAAGTTGTATTCCCTAATGTCACTTGAGAATGTTAGCAATTAATTTTAAAAAAAANAAAATCTTTCCAGCTCTGTTTTCTTTTTCCTGCTTACAGAGGATATTCTTTTGGGATAATTTTGGCACTGGAGCTAATTCCCAGGTTTTATGTTGTTACAGTACGTAAAAGGCTTTAAAAGAAAGTAAAGGGGGAAAATCCTAATAAAAAGCACAGTAATCTTTACACTTCCTATTGATGGCTGTTACTGAAATAAAAATATGTATTTGGCACTTTAAGGAAAAGTTGATAATGTGGTTTATGTAATCCCTCCTTAGAGATCCAGTAAGGTCATGTTGATTTCAAAGCACTTCTTGATGGATAAAAATCCTCAATAAGCCTTGTGTTATGAATCCTGTGATTAAAGGCAAAAAAAAAAAAAAAGTTTTTTGCATTTTTTTCTGTCAGGAGCACCATAATGACAAACACAGATCTTAAATGCAAGGAGCAGACTGCATCAAACAAAACTGGGGTGCAGACTTACTGCAATTAACCCAGCAAATTCGTCACTCTGCTTTAATACCTTAATTACAATGCCACTAACTAGCAGGCCCTGAGCTGTAATTTCAAAATACAGAAAGATGTTCCTGTCCTCACACTGGTTAATCTTGTTCCTTCTTTCTTTGTTGGTTTGTTGAGTTGGTTTTTGTTTGTTTGGGTTTTTTAGGGGGGAAGTAGGGAGGTTGGTTTGTTTTTTTGTTTTGGTTTTTTTGATGTGGATCTGTTTCATTAGCCATTTTACAGTGTGATCCAAATGACTGTTAGTCTAACACACAGGAAAACGTAGTTGGAGAGGAACTTTTAAAACTCTCTTCACCTCTCAAGACCGTTTTAAGTTTATCATTAAAACACAGTCTCTATTTTCATTTTTATTGCAGAAATTCACATTTAGAGAATAAGGACTAAAGTGTTTAAAAACATTATTTCAAAGTGAAAGACATAGTGTCTTCTTGGACTCAGAATCACATCTAGATATTTAAACTTTCAATCAGAGGCAAGCTTTTCAGCATGCAAATGCTATATGTGAACAAGGCAAAAAGGACATTTAAGTCACCATTCACTGCAGTACTGAAAAGAAGGGCATGTATATGTTGATATAATGCCTTGCCTCAAAATTACTTTCTTTTTCAATCATATGTAAGAAGTGTGGTGACTGATTCAGGGTTTCAAACACACTTTTGCAGTGTAAAAGGATTGTCCAAACAATATTCAACTGATGATATTTCTTTAACCACAAAAAATTAATAAGTTGGCTACGCTGATAAAACACTATGCATGGCATGATGTACAACATGAAGAAACATGTCTTTAAAAAAGATTGCCACCCTTGAACATTGGAATTTTCCAGTGTTTGTGCACAATTTGACAGCTGTAACTAAACAAAAATGTGAATTCAAACTTAGAAGTGAATTAGGAAAAACTGACTTCAAAACGAAACCCAGCATTTTGTAAATAGGTATTAAGAGTACACAAGGGTATTTTAAAATGTCTGTTCCTCTTTACCTATTCAAACCTCCTGAGTATTTTAAACTACCTCTTCCCCCATGTAGTTCTGGTAGGTCCTTATTCTCAACAAACAGAGCATAAGAAACTGAAGAAGCTTATAAACCTTTGCACTCATACAGGAGAGAGGAAGAGAAGAGAAATAGATCAGCTGTCCATCACATCCGTAGGAGGCTGATGTTTCTTTTTCATGGGAAGGATAACTGTCACACAATAGGATGGGCACCAAAATGAAGCTTAGTATCCTAAAACACAGAGACATATCATACCATGTTCTACTTAATGAGTGTTACAGCAGATAAAGACATTATAGCAACCTTTGTGAAAATGAGCTCAAGAATATACACCCATATGAAACGACAATTGAATTACCAGAATGATCAGAAAGATTATTTCACTAAATAAAATCATGTTAAGTGCTTATCTAAGAACTCAAAACCCACCTGTTACAGCCTTCTCAAAACCTGGGAGAGTACATCCAGAGTTATTCTGGTGTCGTCTCCGGAGACCATTGCATGGACTGAGACCATTTCTCAGCCTCCCTTGGGATAACAGCCTTCAAAAAAGGTAGTGCTAAGCAATTTTATCCAGAAAAGGTGTGTTTTGCTAACAGAGTGCACAAAATTAACTGAAGAGTTAAGTCATATAATTTGATCCCTGACTTTTTTCTTCAGCTTTTTTCTCAGCATACCTTCTCTGATTATAGCAAAAATAACAGTAAAACTTTGGCTGAAAGCAAGTGCCATAGAATGCCTGTTTCCAGGTGTTCCTCAGCCAGGAACACTATAATAGTCACCAAAATGATTTCACTGTTAGCAGCAGGGATGGTCAGCTCTCCCTGAGGTCTGTTCATATTTTCTGGATATACTCAATGACTATGGCCTAACAATTGTGTGACAGTAAGAAGACTCCAGGGAAAATTAATTCTCTGTGTTTAGCATGGTCTTGTTACCTTGGTGTCATAAAAACTCTGAACTGTTGGTGTCAGCCCCTCATTTGCAGTTCTAATATTGCTTAAGGATAATGAAAAGCCATACATAAACTTGTAAATGATTAACAAGACAAAGACCTTTTAAACGGGCATTTTATGTGAGCTAAGTGGGGGGTGAAGCCTTCAGTAATTGTTCATATTTCATGGGGACTTGGCTTTTCATGAATTCATCTCAGTGTCATCTTTCATACATATTACAGTATCGGTTCATTAAAATTCTCGATGCAGCGCTGAACCTGGTCAGACTGAAATGGGGCTGACAAACCTCATGTCTGCTGCGCAGATAACCAGACCTTATGAAGGTGAAATTAGTTTTCAGGATCTGTACTGTTCACTTGATTGATTCCGTCTTAGAAGTCATATGACTTAATGTTTCCTGCATGGGCTGCCACTGTCATGCAAACATGACCTGATAACACATTGTCAGGAGCGCTCCGGAGAGCTAACAGCAATCTAACATCTTTCTACTGAATGTGAAGTTCCATCTGAAATGTGCATATTTGATAAGCAGTTCCTCTTCTTCTATCTGTCCTTTTCATTTTCAGAAAGTTAATCTTCTCTGCTCCACTGAATCCTGTGTCGAAACGAGCTGGCTTGGAAATGCAGCAGGTGGCCCCGTACGACACTAGGTGGGCCGGCTGAGCCCCCAGGGACAGACAGGTTTCGCCACCATTCCTGGACAGCAGCACAGATGGGAGCAGTAGTATGTTGTGCTTCTCAGTCCCTTTCAAGGAGATGGACTTTCAGGTATCAGGATAAAAATCCTCTTGAACTCAGTTTTGTTACTGTTTTGTCCTTAGGTTCAGGCTCAGGTACAGGATATAAACCATTTTTCCTCTTGAAGAGATTTTGTTAGCAGGTGTGCTATGCTATGTATGAAATCTATTTTTCCCGTGTAACCTCCATACATAATCTCAGTACATTCCAGAACAATTTCAGGCAATGACAAGTTTCATGGATTATTACAGCAATGCTTTGTTACACCTCTAGCCCTCAGCAGTTTGCTGTCTGAGAGTCTGTCCCCATGCTGTCAGGGACAACCTCAGCTTTCATACCACACCAATCAAATCTGTACAATAACGTTAGCTGCTTCTGCTATTTATATTGAAATAAACCAACAAGTTATCATATCAGCTTCTACATTCACATATCCAAATGTCAAACCACAGCACTTTATGGGGGCTACAATTTACTACTCATTCACTGGCCTCTCCAGCATAAATTACCCTTGAATTTCATGCAGTAATAGTTTATTTTTTATGTGAGAAAGAAAGGTCTCCACAAAGCATCTCAGGAGGTATACCTGGTATCGCACAACCCCCTGTGCAGCAGTGTAAAAAGTCAGACATTACCCTGACTCTTGCTCCTGGAAATAGTCTGGTCAAAGAAACTCCAGGGAGCCACCCTGAGTTAGAGAAACACATTCCCAGGTCAGCTTTAACACAGCTCAGCAGCTCTGGCCCTATTAGTCTGCCTGAAGGGGTGAGGAAACTTCCCTTGATTGCTGCAGCTATTTGACAGCAACTGTATATTGGTTGTCTGGATTTGCAGCTATTCAAAAGAATTTTTTTTATTATTTTCTAAACATTTGATAGGGTTTAAAAAAAAAAGAAAATAAAAAAGGATGAAATATCATTATTTTATTTCCAGTCTAAAGGGCTGACATCACAGCTTAAGCAAATCTGCTGACCTTGGTGGAAACACTAGATAACACTACATAATATGACACACCATGGAAGTGATTGCAATTGTGCTGTTTAAATTTTATTAACAATGTTTCAAAAATTAGCCCTGAGCACTGTTAAAACTTTTATTCTTTTAAATGTAGCAAAAGGAAAGTTCTCTCAAAACATGTTTTGGCAGACAGTAACATACAGGAAAAATTGAAGTTGCCTTGCTTTAACTGTTCTCACTTCTGTTTTCTCCTGACAATGCAATTTTACTGGAGCGAAAGACGGAGTTTTCTGCCTTGTGAGCTGTGTGCTTCCAAACAGGAAGACGGGAAGAGGTTGCCCAGCACTCACATTTTTCCTCCCAAACATCTGGTGTCAGCGTTTTACCTCCTACAAGAGTTTGATGGAAACCATGAAATAAAACAAGTGGAATGCTTCTCCACCTCGACTCTCAAAGAAGACAGCAATCTATGCAGAGGCTGAAGACTATAACTGTATGCCATATGCACTGTACAAAATCCTCTCTTATGCTAAACATTATTAAATGAGCACTAGCTGCACTGTGCTGTGGTGAATCCCGTTGAGTTGTAACAGGAAGCAAGAGCTGCCTTTCTAAGCACTTGAAAGGGTGGGGAGGGGGAAATGGAAGAATGAAACAATGATACTTTATTTCCAGCTTAGCCTATAGCAGTGACTTGACAGTGAAACCAGTGAACTCGCTTAAAATTATTTTGAAGGTACCCTGAGGCAAAAAAAATACCTAGATGGAAGAGCAGAGCTAAAAAGTAAAACAAGATTTTCAGCAGCAGAACCACCCTCCCCATTAATCACTCCGGATGAAAAAGCTACACTTCTGTGCCCTCCAAACTGCCTTTGAAATGGCCATTTATAGTACAATGGTCTACACCCAGCTAGACTAACTAGGCCTTTTTTTACTATCTAATCATACAGATTAGTTTCGACACAATACTAGATTTTCCACCTCCATTTCCAGAAATACCGCATAAAAGAATGTACTTGACCACAACTTGTCTGAGATGTTTAAATTTAAGTTCCTCATAAGAGAACAAAGTCCACCAGCTACTGAAATTCAGCTCTTCCAAATTAAAAAAAAATCACACCAGAAGGTGAATACTCCTAAACCATGTTCCAAAGCAGTAACTCGTAGAATGTCACATTACATATTGGCAATCAACAGGTAAAAAACAGGCTAGACAATTAAAATACACACTGAGCCCAGTACTCAGAGATGTTCAAACTCCTCTGAATCAGTTCCTGTATTCTAAACAGTATAGCAGCAATGCAACACTCAGAAGATGAAGGAATCAAAGCATTGGCTAAAAGGCAGAAGCAGCAGACACTGCTGATCCAGCCATTTTGTCTGATTAATCTCCTGCCACAGTAGTCAGGTCCTGATGGTCCTGATAACACCAGTCTTATCACTGCATCATTTCTCTTGTGATATGATTTCAAATCCTGAGTTAGTTTTTAGAGATCTCTAACACATTTGCACTGTATGTTGGCTCATATCAGAACTTTGGGGTTTAGCCAGATGCACTCTGTTAAAACCATACCTATATGCTACGGGAACTCAGGAGGTCCTCTAAGTTAAGCATGACAAAGCAAAACCTCTTTTATACCTAAATGTACTTCAGCTGGCCTTAAACTAGCTCTTACATTATAAATTCCTTCTGTATTGTGTTGTTAGGAGCTATTTCTGCTTCGGATTTTGGAGATTTTCTATCAGACAAAGGCATTTACAAGACTCTGCTAGTTTTCAGTTCCAGTAGCACTCACCTGCCATTTCACAATTTTCCAATACCTACTGAAGTTCTTTATAAAGTCTCTACAAAGTCTTACTTTATTAGTGAATAGCTGTAAATCAGAAATTAATATCCCCAGCATAACTACTTATGGACTAGACCTAGCTGGTCTTCCAGTGGTATTTACATAATTGATAAATCTTGATCTCAGTTAATATAAGCATTATTAGACTTTTGGAAATAAATGCTGAAAATATACTAACTGTATTTATCACAGTCTCATGGATATCAAGTTATTTGGATCATTTTTTCTGTGCATATGTATTACTCTCTTTGTTTAAATGCCTGGATTTTACTCTTTCTGGAGATACAAATGCTGCTTTAATTGCACAAGTGTCACCTAAAGGTCACAGGTACTCAGAAAGTGCTGTCCTACATCTCCATTCTTTCAAGTACTCAACATTTTGGCTCTGCTTGGGCATGGCACTTAGGCACAGGCATAACATTAAACACGTAAGTAGGTCCATTGTACGTAAGCAATGGGCTAAATTAGAAGACAATGTTTAGTACCCAGAAGATTTCCATCCCAATTGGACAAAGCCATGCCTCATTTGTTTTTTGGGTTTTTTTTTTCCCCAATAACACTGTCTTATTATAGCACTTAAGTATTTTCAAGGTTGACTGTAAGGCATTTCCCAAGCACCGTCTCATAAGAAGAATGCTGCTGAGTTTGAAAGGAACCCTTGCAGCCTGACCAGTAATGCACCACCTATTATTTTCTACACCCAATGTATTTCTCTAGTCCCACCTACTCCTTCCTTCACATAGAAATGTAAATACTTTTTCTCCTCATATGCCATTCAGGTTTGGTTTTTCTGATAAGTCACTAGATGACTAGATGCCAAAATGCTATTATTGTGTTTTCCTGAGAAAAATGTTACAATCTTCTTAGTCCAGGAATTACTTTTCCCAAGGGCTCAGGGAAACCCATTTGGGAAAAGACTGAGCAAGAAAGCAAGAGGTTTGTTTTGTTGAGTTACCTTTCTCACAGTGTTCACAATGATTGCGTTTTGGCTTCAACTTTACCAGAAAAGTTTCCCAAGCTACTTTGGCAACCTGTGCATCAAGGACTAAAAGAAGTAGGGAGAAAATGTCAAATATTTCATTTAGGATGCAAAGCCACTAAAAAAGTATTCCTTATCCTGTGAACTTTGTAATGATCTACATATAGATCTCAAAGAGATTTCACTGAGAGCTTCACTTTGTAATGGCTGCAAAAGTGATACCATGTGATCAATATATTAAGCACATTTTAGTACTAGTCTGAGCATCCCACCTGAAGAAAGATATAAGCATTGACTATGAAAATAAGGTATTGATTAGAAAAGTTCTGTAATACCACAGCTTTATATGCTTCTCCCTCTTTCTTTTCCTTCTCCCCACTATATATTTAAATACATATACAGTACTGAAATACAGTAATGCGTGTAGATGCACACAAAAACGTACCTGCAAAAAGAAAGATCCAGTGAAAAAGCCTGTGTCCATCACTGTTTTTATTTGCTTTGATTTTATGACTGCCTTCCTTGGGAGATTCAAGTATGTCCAAACACTCAGAAACAATGCACTGACAGCATTAACTTGAGTCAAACATTGTGAAGCTAGAGCTGTGCAAGCTTCCCTAGATGTTTCTACTAACCTAGTTCAGTATTGACCTATTGACCTATCGATATGTCTTCAGCATTTTTCTGTAAAAAAAAATGGACTATGTGGACTACCCAGCCTGGACTGCAGGTTAGTCTGATTTGGACATGAATTCATTGCAATCGCAGATTTTGTACCTGTCTGCTACAGGTATGTATGTGAGTGTTAGGCAATACACAAATAGGTTAGAAAGAGAAATAACTTCAAACTGTTGTTGAATTAACTTGATAACCCCTCAGAAGCAGCAATGAGCATCGTTAATTGTGGCAATAAAATGCGTGAAATTAACTTGTGTGAACAATAAATATGAAGATTATGGACTTTATCAGCCTAGATAGTTCAGTGGCACAATAAACTCATACTTCTTGTTTTATCCTCACTGTTACTCAATGGCTCCAACAACTGAACCAAAAGCTCCTGCTAATAACAGATGGTGTGGCCTGCTCTCCAGGCAAGGCCTTGGTACTTCCTAGGATTTAGTGGACCATCTGCAAGGGAAACAGGCAGCATGTTGATCTCCAAGAAGGCTGAACAAGGAGGAGCACCAAGCAGCTCAAACCCTGTCGCTGTGTCAAACTCCAGCAAGCTCTTCTCTTCCACAAGTAGGTTTGGTCAAACAAGTAATTGCTTCAGTGCAGCCAATGCAAACCATGAGAGAGAGGGAGGAAAAATAGGGTGTTTTCCTACCTTTTCTTAATAAGACACCCAGAGTTGTGTGACTGCCTAATAAGCTACCTGGCTTTGGCTAAATTAACCCCTTGGGCACTTTGTTCTCAGAAAGCCCATAGCTACCTGGTTTTGAACAATATCATTATGCTGGAGAGTGCCAGCTGCTGGAGGGCTGTGACCTGGCTGGAAGCCTGCCCTTGCTCCAGCCACTTCACTAGCCAAAGCCCGTTGTATTCCATGGCTGCGACAGATTTGTTATGCTGGATGCGTACGGGCTGCCCAGGGGCACTCAAGGGATTAATGAGTAGTTTTCTAGCCAGCCCAACCCAAGAATCCCATGAATAATCAATAGTACTTGAGGCTCTTCGGGTAATTGAATTGCAAACCTAGTAATAACTAGAGATGTATCAGCAGCAGAATTATGCTTATGCCTGCCTCTAAATGTACAGGCTAATGAAAAAAACCCACTGATTGTGAGGATTATTTATCTACTTCTATACCTATATTAAAAATCTGTGAATCTGATTAATGTTCATCCTCCCTGAGTCACCCTCTAATAGTGCCTAAACCATGTGATTCTGGTACACCCAGTAGCAAGATTAGGAAAGAGCTAGCACACAGTAAGATCGTATGTATTTTTTAAAGGTGGAAGGATATTAAACACTAAAAACCAGATCTTATGAGTTAGTCATGGGTAAGCAGGTAAACAACATCACATGATTAAATGTTTCTGTGTAGAATCATCTCTAATTAGGTCTTTTACAGTAAGTTCTCTTGTGCACAGAGAAAAGCAGCACCATGTGCAAAGTCAGACTTCCTCTCTATGTAAGATATTAGATTAGAACACAGATGAATGTTACAGGTTGATGACTAGTGTGATGAGGGATTTTCTAATGCATAAATAAAATCAGTAGTGAGAATCAATGCTTTTTTTTTCCTCCATGAGCAACGACATCAAGAGATCAAATGGTTAAATCAAAATAGCAAACTGTTTGCTATCACAAACAGAAACAAACAAGAAGGAAGAAGAAAATTCATTCCAATTATCTGTATATTTAACTACTGAAGTAGTAAATGCAGCTTACCCAAAAGTTAGAGAACTGTTAGGGGTGGGACAACATCTCTGGAAGTAGACAGAGCTAAGATTCTACCACAGAGCTTGCTGCGTTTCTCTCAAGTGTCAGTGCAGTTGTCATATGGCAACTGTTTTTTCTCTTGATTATTTCCAGAAGGAACAACTAGCATTACTTTTTAATTATTAAGAAGGGATGCCTCCCAAACCCATATCTCTAGTGATTTGTTGCCATCTCCCTGCCACAGGATTTTCCCTTTGATCAAGTAAAGCAACAGTCACATGTGGCTTAACCAAGCATTTGACACCCTGAAGGGGAAAGAAGCACATCAGAGCACAGGACACATGAGTAAGTGAAGGGGCATCCATTTTCCTGGTGGATCTGTCACCAGGAATATTTCTATGACATCATAAACACATCTGCTTTGTAAAATTTCGGTTGTCCTTCAGAATATTCGTGATCATTCAAGCACGCGAATTGCTGCTTCAAGTGTTTGTAAGGCTACACCACAGCTGAAGAGATGGATATCTCAGAGGAGGTGGGGGAGTGGAATAAGAACAATAATTGTCTTTACTCATTATTCAAGTCAATTACTAGTTGTGCTTACAAGGCAAAATTAACAACCTCATTGGAGAATTCACCTTGGCAGACATCAACAGAAAAGCTGTAATTGACTATACTAAGTTATCAGTAATAGCAAGTATAAAGAAGGAGCCTCCTCATCCATCCAGGACATCAGCCTCAGCAGGTCTTTCTCCTGTCTGTCTCCTATGTACTGTTACTGCAGCTCCTGTGACGCACTGTTGTTTTCTGTAATTCAGTTCATTGGTTAGGCCAGGTTTCTTCACGCTTCCTCACAGATAATATTTATCCACCCTATTTCAGCCAAAGCTCTAAGAAGCAATGTCCTCACAACATTATTTCTTCATACAAAATGTCTCTTTCATGATTTTTCTTTCAAAACTTGAGACTTCTACTTATAGCTTCCCCTCCATCTCATTCTTTCCTTCTTCCATTCATCCCCAAATCCAATCCTCAAATGAATTGTCCAAGCATAAATCCAGGAATCCCTTGCTCTGCCCTGCTTGGAGCCTCTGGTCACCCTGCATTTCTCTACTTCTCTCTTTCTCCTTTTCTCACACTCAAGAATATAACACATAAAAACCATAAAATGGTTATTTTCCCTTTCCAAGACAGTGACTATTTTCAAGTGGTTCCTCATTCAAAGCTCTCTCTGCATGCTTTTCTCCAGAGTTTCTCTGGTTTAATTTTTTCAAATGTTCTCTGAATACCATTTTTTCTCCTGTATATGTACCTGATAACACAACACCTGACTACCTAGAGCATAACACAAGAGTAAATTGAGCTTCCTAACTCTATCTTCTTCTTACTCAATAGTGTAAAGTTAATAAACTTCTAGCTCCATCCATAACTAAGGCTTTCATACCAAATTAGAAAAGGCACAGTGCTCAAAAAATCATGATCTTCCTTAGCGTCAACTAAATGCTGAAGACACTTTCTGGTTTTACTAGAAAATTCCCCAGATTATTGCTTCTGTAAAAGCTCATACCAGTCTTCATCTCAGTAGATATTTAATCCTGTGAAAACCCAAACAAGTTGAAGAAAATAGGCAAAGGGATGCTTTCAGCGCTTACCCAGGATGAGGAGACAGATTTTATGCCTTTCTCTGAAGGAGTTCAAAGACATGTTATAGAGACTAACCTAGTAGTTGATTAGATGGCAATATTTTCCGTACCACCTGCTGAGACTAGGTCGCTGCACAGAGGGGCATGTTAGATTTCTAAGACCATAAAAAGAATTGAAAACAGAGGATGACTGTAGCCTAACAGTTAGTGCATTCAGCAAGGAAGGGAGATAGGTAAATAAAATATATATATCACTTTTGGAGCAGGGAGTGGAACTCAAGATTCAGTATGTGCATATTGTATTTTCCTTTTTTTCATGTACGTGTAGCAAAGAACAGTAAATGTTGTGAAAGCACCCAGTCTTTATGGCTTGCATCTGCTTCTGAGCCTTCAAATCAGGGGAGGACCCAAACTGTGGCTTTTGTGAACAAAGATGAATAAACATGTGAAAGCCTTGTTAATTTGTCCATCCTTTTCTCTTTTATTTTTCTGCCTCCATACGAACAGTAGCATTCTGCATTAGCATGGGCCTGGGGGACAGAAAAAACAGTATTGCCTTCAGGAGCTTGATTCTGCTCATAGCGGTTCCATTTCTTGATCAATGTAAATACACAAAATCTTCCAATCCAAATGAAAACTATCTTTGACTTAAGAACGATTTCTTTTTAGCCAGATTAAAGAACTGATCCAGCTTTACAATCTCTGGTGTCAACAAAGAGAGTGGAAAGGAACAGGCAATTGCCAGCAAGTG
>VYZW01061067.1:0-52615 GCA_013401315.1 Balaeniceps rex
AGGTCCCTTCCAACCCAAAGCACTCTGTGATTCTGTGATGCTGTCGCAGGGATGCAGCTGTGATACTGAGTTGGAGCTTGGGGCATTACTGCTCCGCTCTGCACCCCAAAACCTGCAGTGCCCACAGACCCAGCCACCTTCACCGTGCTGGGACGTGTTCACCATCAGACATCACGGTGTCCCCGGCTGGGTTAGCTGACATCCCACTCTGTACATCACGGATCTAATAGATGTTTTTATCTATGTGTCCAGGTTCCCGAGGGTTTCACGGCTGTGATGAGTGCCACAAGCTGGGAGAAGCAGGAGGATAACACCTTCGTCTTCAAGATGTCCCAGCCGATCCCATCGTACCTGATTGCTCTGGCTGTCGGGGACATTGTGTCTGCTGACGTTGGCCCAAGGTAAGTGGCTCTGGAGGAGACCTGAGTGTTAAGCCCTGGCTGTGGGAGCCGCACGGTGAAGCTCCCATGCTGTGCTGTCCCGTGGCAGCTGCCTGCTGCCTCTCCCTGCACCACTGGGCTCTGGAGAGCAGGCAGGCGCAGAGACACCAACTGTAAGCATAACCCGGTCAGTCCCCCGTCTGCTGTGCACGTGGTGCTGCGTCATCAGACCACAGGCTCTGCCGGGTGAGGGTGCTCCTTGCTCTCGAGAGTGAGGAGGAGCCTTGGTGCTGGGTCCCCTTGCCTTTGAGCGTGTCCCTGGCTCTGCTTGTTTGTCCTCCGTGCACATGAATGAGAGCAGCGGGTCCCCATTCACGGAGGGTCCCACGTCTCTGCCTGTTCGGGGTTCGGGTTCCTGGCTGTCACAGTAGCCATATAAAAGCCCTTTGATATTCAGACAAGGAAAGAAATTACCACAGTTTGCACTATCAGTCTCATTAGCTTCCTTTATCAGCAGGCTTTTATTTTGCTGTGGAATAAACATGTGCAGTTTTTGTCTGATGAAGCAATAGGGTAAAAGTCTGCCAATGGTTAAAACTTCCTCTTCTACACACTTGGCCAGGAGCCGTGTCTGGGCCGAGCCCTGCCTGATCGAGGCTGCAAAGAAGGAGTACGATGGGGTGATTGAGGAGTTCCTGGCGGTTGGAGAGAAGCTCTTTGGACCTTATGTTTGGGGCAGGTACAGCCTCCTGTTCTCGAAGGGCTTTGCTCCCCGGGGCCACAGAGGGAGCATCCCGCCTGTCCCCAGCAGCGTCTGCAGGAGAAGGTGGGTCTGACCCAAGCTGTCTGGTCTTCCCGGCAGGTACGACATCCTGTTCATGCCGCCCTCCTTCCCCTTCGGCGGGATGGAGAATCCCTGCCTCACCTTTGTGACGCCCTGCCTGCTGGCGGGGGACCGCTCCCTGGTGGACGTCATCATCCACGAGATCTCCCACAGCTGGTTTGGCAACCTAGTCACCAACGCCACGTGGGGCGAGTTTTGGCTGAACGAGGGCTTCACCATGTACGCCCAGAGGCGCATTTCCACCGAGGTCTATGGTGCGTGGCCTTGCCTGGCCGTGGAGCGCTGAGTCCCCACATGTGGCCATGCCATCGCAGGCAGGACCTGCGCGGATCCAGGGTCCGTGCGCCGTGGCTCAGTGCATCTCTTCAAGTGCTGTGTGCGGGGCTGGAGCCTGCACTGCATCTCGGAAGAGGTGAAGGGCAGCAGCCTGCAACGCCCTGGGGATTTCGTGTTAGCAACAGAACCGCCTTTGCTCTGAGAGATGGATGGAGTGCCCGCAGCCCCGTGCCAGGGATGCGGGTGCTGCAATCTTGCCCAGCCTCACCTTCCTCTTGCTCCTGCAGCTCCTTCAGGGAGCTAATACCAGCCGCCCCGAGCTCCCCCCTGGACACAGCGGCACATCCAGCAGCTCAGGCGCTCCCAGCGACATTTGCTGCATCCAGATAAATTTAAATGGCCCTAAAAACCTCTTGCTAACCGAGGGCTGGGTTGCCGTACCTCTCTGCAACTCTACCATCCCAATGCCTTTTTATCAGTTTCCTCCTCTCCCAGCTCATACGCTAGCACTGTTTCCCTCCGGTAGGAGCACCCCTTGCGCTCGAAGAGCACAGGGGTCTGGTCGGGGTCTCTGAACGCCTCCTGCTTGTCTCTGCCCAGGTTTGGCGTACACCTGCCTGGAGGCTGCGACGGGAAGGGCCCTCCTGCGCCAGCACATGGACAACACGGGGGAGGACCATCCGCTCAACAAGCTGCGGGTGGTCATCGAGCCAGGTCTGTGGGGCATCCCCGTTCTCCCGCAGCTGGCTGGGGGAAGTGGGGACAAGTGAGCTGTGGTGTTGGGGCGGGAAGCCCTTCTGCTGGTGTGTTTCACAGCTTGCAATAAAATCGGCACTGGTGGTGGGACCTGAGCAAGGCAATGGCTCCAGGAGGGATGTGACAGGCTTGCACCCAGCACAGAAAGCAGAAATCTCCGTGCATGCGAAGGCTGTTTTGTTTTGCAGATGGGCAGATGATTCCTGAGGGTTTTCCTTTTTCTAGGTGTCAATCCGGACGACACGTACAACGAAACACCCTACGAGAAGGGGTACTGCTTCGTGAGCTACTTGGCCCATCTTGTGGGGGACCAGAGCAAGTTTGATGCCTTCCTCCAGGTCAGTACGAGGAGGTACCAGGTGGAGGTGCCAAGTCATACAAAACCCCGTGGTGGGAGACCAGAGCGCAGTGGGACCCTGGGAAGGAAGGGCTGAACAGGGTGGCTGGGGAGCGGAAGAGGAGGTGGGGAATGGAGATGTTCACAGGGGAATGAGATGAGGGCAGAGCTTGCCCCCATGCTAGCAGCAGGCAGTGGCAATGCTAAGAGGTGTCCTGGGGCATGCAGGGGGCTGGGCAGCCCCTGGGTGGGGGAACAGGGGCCAGCATGGGCTCAGCAATGCTAAGCTGAGGGTGAGGACGTGTGGCATCATGCCCCGGCTGTCCTGGCAGGCCTACGTGAACCGGTTCAAGTTCCAGAGCATCACAGCGGATGATACTCTCGGTTTCTTCCTGGAATACTTCCCGGAGCTGAAGGAGAAAGGCGTGGACTCCATCCCAGGTCAGCGCAGCACCTTCCTGGCCAGGGGACTGGGGCGCCGCTTTGCAAACCAGCACCCCGTGGGCGTCGGAGCCGTCCCATGTCTAATGCAGACCCTGTGCTGGTGCCCCAGACTCAGCTCAGCCTTGCTGCGGAGAGCCAGGCTTGGCAGGAGCTTTCCATGCCAGAGCTGGCTCATCTCACTGGCGGCAGTGGGGCTGTTACTGCACAACCACACACCGAGCCCAGGGTGGCTTAACGGCCTCACCCCGTTAGTCTCTGCTTGTCGCCATCCCTGGGCAGGTTTGGTGGTGCTGGGGACACCCTCAGAGAAGGCAGCGGGATGTCTGGGCAGCAGCAGCGCCGGGTGCGGGGTTCAGAAAACTGGTTCCAGCTCTCCCTCCTTTCCCCACGGCAGGCTTTGAGTTTGATCGCTGGCTCAACACGCCTGGCTGGCCCCCCTACCTGCCCGACCTCTCGCCAGGCGAGCAGCTGATGAAGCCAGCAGACGAGCTGGCAAAGCTCTGGGCAGCCGATGGCTTGAACATGGAGGCAATCGAAGCTGTGGACATCACGGCCTGGAGGACGTACCAGCTGGTCTACTTCCTGGATCAGGTCCTGCAGAAATCCCCCCTGCCAGAAGGTGAGGGCCAGGTCACCTCCCGGGGCTCCAGTGCCCAGGGTGACGTGCCCCAGTCCAGTCAGTTGGCTGGGGACGTGAGGACATGTCAGCGGGACACACGGGTGTGTGGCCACCAGCCCATCCCCGCTGCGGTCCAGCAGTGCAGTTCCTGGTGTCTGGGAAGCCTCGATCGGTGCGGTGGGGAGTGGAGAGCCAGGAGGAGCGTGTCCCTAGACATATGGGGACACGTGCAGTGGCAGGGAGGAGCCCTGCTGTCCCCAAACTGGCTCAGCTGGGCTGTCACCTCCCCGTGTTTGCCTCTCCTGCACTCTTTGCTGAGGGACCTCCCTAGCCTTCGTGCTGGCATCCTAAGCCACTGGGAACATGGCTCTGCAGGGCTGCCTGGCCCCAGGAGGCCCAACACCAGCACCCTCCCACCCAGAGCCAGCGAGTGCCTGGGATGCTCCCAGAGCTGAGGGTGCCGGGAAGCTCAGGGGGTCCAGGGCTGGCCCATGGCTGGGAGGATCCCAGAGGATTTGCAGCACACCTGGCGTGGGCTCGCACGGTCCCCTCGGAGCAGAGGCTGGGAGCTGGAGGCAGAGGCCCCGCGGGGGTGGTGACGATTCCCCTCTCGCAGGCAACGTGGAGAGGCTGAGCAAGATGTACCCGAAGATCTCCAAGGCCCAGAATGCCGAGCTGCGACTCCGCTGGTGCCAGGTTGTCCTCAAGAACAACCTTGAGGCAGAGTACAGCAAGGTCAAGGACTTCCTCCGCAGCCAGGTTTGTCCCTGGGCAGCAGCGGCCACGCCTGGCAGCGTGCCACTGGGGGCGAGAGCAGCACAGGGCACAGGACCTCCTGTACCAGAGGGCCAGGGGTTGGCTCTTGCTCTTGATAGACCCACAGAATGGTTTGGGTTGGAGAGGACCTTTAAAGGTCATCTAGTCCAACCCCCCTGCAATGAGCAGGGCCATCTTGCACTAGACCAGGTTGCTCAAAGCCCCATCCAACCTGACCTTGAATGTTTCCAGGAACAGGGCACCTACCACCTCTCTGGGCAGCCTGTTCAGCATCTCACCACCTTCATCGTAAAACACTTCTGCCTTATGTCCAGTCTAACCCTATCCTCGTTCAGTTTAAAACCACTGCCCCTGTCCTGTCACTACAGGCCTTGGTAAAAAGTCTCTCTCCGTCTCTCTTACAAGCCCCCCCCTTGACCTGCTGGCCACACTTCTTGTGATGCAGCCCAGGATAGGGATGGCTTTCTGGGCTGTAAGTGTACATTGCCGGCTCATGGCCAATGTGTCACCCACCAGTATCCCCAGGTCCTCCCCTCTGCAGGGCTGCTCTCCATCCATCCACCCCCCCCATATGTACTGATGATGGGGGTTGCCTTGACCCAGGTGCAGGACCTCGCACTTGGCCTTGTTGAACTTGAGCTTCTCATGGGCCTGCTCCTTCTCCAAGGTCTCCTCCCCTCTCCAGGCACTGCAGTGACAAGGGCTGCCAAGGGCAACATTTTCCACTCTGTCCCGTTCCTCCACGCTCTCTCCCTGGCCAGGAGCGGGGCGATGCTGGAGGTGGTGTGCCCTGGGGGGGGGATGTGGGGCTCCTGGGGCTTCACCCCACTGGAGCCGGGGAGGGGGCTGGGGGGTAACCCCCATTCTGTCTCTGCAGGGGAAGCAGAAGTACACCCTGCCCCTCTACCGTGCCATGTGGGGCGGGTCGGAGTCGGCCCGGGCCCTGGCCCTGGAGACCTTTTCAGCTACGGCCCCCCAGCTCCACGTCAACGTCCAGAACTACGTCAAGAAGATCCTGGGCTTGGAGGTGGCGGAGGACTAGTGCAGCCTGGGCTCTGCTCCCTCCATGGGCTTTCCTTCTGGCACAACCTCAGCACGCTCTCCCTCACTGCACACGTTTCCATATTAAAATTTGTAATTTTTCTCTTTTTTGTGCCTTTCCTGTTCCCACCAACCCATGGGCAGCCTTAGCATGACTCCCTGCTCCTGCCCAGGAACCAGACTGGTGCCCCCTGGCCTGGGACGTGCAGGTCTTGCCAGGAGGCTGGTGGTTTCTCCTGGTGTTGGCACAGGAGGGATGGGCCTGGAGCAGCTGAAGGAGGTCCTGATCTGCACTGGGGTCTGGTCCTTGCTGGGCTCCTGCCAAGCTGTGACAGGTCCCACATGGCAGCGCGGATGGGGGGAGCTGGTCCTCTGCCTCAGGGCACCATGGGGAGCTGACCCCTGGGGGCCCTGCAGGCTCTGTGGTGGGCACCAAGTGGCAAAACTGGGAGCTCTTGTTTTCAGAGCCCCTGGTGCTGCAGAAGGCAAAGGATGAGCTGGGGATTGCTTCTCCTCCTCCCTCTTCACACCCCAAGGCGTCTGCCCCCCCAGCACACTGGGGCTCACTTTGGGGTCAGGGATAGGGGCGCATTCCTGCCCTCCCACCAGCGGTCCACTCTCCTGGGGGAGGGCAGTGCTCTGCAGGGGGGCAGGCAGCGGGCCAAGCCGCACGGGAGAGCTGCCAGCAAACCGGCAGCATCGCGTGGGCCCCCACGCCTGCCTCCAGCTCCGTGCAGGCAGGAGGTGAAGGCGCCTGGCCTTGCTGCATGGCGCTGGGGGAGCCCATGCTGGGTGGGAGCAGCCGTTGGGGGCCAAGACCATCTCGTAAACCTGGAACCTAACACACGGGGGGTGACTACAGCAGATTTCTGAACAGCAGCGTAATGGATGGGGGGGTCTCTGCCCCCCACGCAGCCCAACGGGCTTTTAGCCAGGCATGTTCAATCAGGAAAATGAGTCCCTGCTCCGGTGAGACGCCCTGCCATGCGCTGACAGCGAACGCCGCAAGCCCGAACAGGCCCGGAGGTGGTGCCATGTGCTGAGCTGGGACCTGCTCTTCACAGTTTGCTGGGATAAATCCCGGAGTGTGGACAATGACGCCAGTAAAGCAGGACTTGCGGGCTTTAAAGAGCCAGCGTGGCCTACATATGGTGGACACTGTAGGACTAAGACAAAGCTAGACAGCCACGCTGTTACTTATTCCTTATCAAATGCAGGAATATGAGCACACTCCCCAAAAGTACAAAACTGCCCCAAGGCTGCACTAACACCAGTAACCCTGGGAACCTGCTGGCCATAAAGGCCCCCCGAGGCCACCAGCTCAAAAGGATGCTCTGAGGTGGTGATAACGAGAACACCCAACTGCCTCAGAAAGCACAAATAAACCCCACTGCGTGTGCTGGCCCTGCTGCCATGCCTGCGGCAGCAGCTCCTCCAACACCAGCTGCTCCCGCCGGACCTGAGATCCCTTAGGAAACACAGGGGTGCCCCGTGGGGCTGGCGGGGCTGTCCCTTTTGGGCCATGCATCTGCCTGATCCTATGGGAAGGTTGGCCCATTCCTCCTCGACAGCCCTGGCTCTTCCCCTGCTGCCTTCTCCTGAGACCCACCCCAGCCCCGCAGGGCCAAATCACGGGGGGACCCGCTGCAGCCCTGCTGCGCTCCCAGGCGCAGGGGGGACAGCTCAGGCCCAAGGGGTCAGCCCTGCCCATGGGGCAGGTCCTCTTGGAGGGGTGCACAGTCCCGGCCCCCTGCACAACAGCAGACCAGAGGCAAATCACAATGACGACGTAACAGCACCATTGACTGCGATTTTTCAGACAATAAATCTCACTGATGTAATGCAACTCCGACCGAGCACTACAGTCACTAGAGCGGGGACTAAGCCAAAACCACCTCCAAAGCACAGACGCCCACAGTGCCCCGGCTCAGAGGGTGCAGAGATGGCACTCTTCCTCACTGATGGGCTCAGGAATAAGCTCCAAACCCCAAATAGTTTGAGAAAATGGAGTCAAAGGGGCTGGTTATGGCATGGTTGAAATCAGCCCCTTCTTCCTTACTGAGGGAACCAGGCTGTGCGTGTTTGGGAAATGGGTGTCCCCTAGTGGATTCAGCATTGCTGAAAATAACGCAGTATTCTTACAAGTTGCAGCGTATAACCTTTCTGCATTTGCAGATCTTCTGGTTTCCCAGGGAACATGCAGATTGTCGGCACAATTAATATGACCTCTGACAAGAGACTTCATTACCTATGAGGCATCTGGAAATAATCCCTCTAGTTGAAAATGAGCCCTTTGCTCTCAGATGCAACTGCCACCTCTGGTCTGACTCACCTCAGCAAACCATCAGCTGGGAGACGGATCGAGTGGTCTCTAAAGCATTTCCCTTGGATTAAATGAAATGACACATTCTCCATCGCACAGAGGCTGCAATGCCCTCAGCATACCCAAGCACACATGTGCATGTCAGGCCACAGGACGCTGAACAGGAGCTCACATCTCGTACTGCACCAGGAACACTTCAATGGCCTGAATTAAAAATTACGGCTGCAAGAGTGGAAACACAGGGGCTGAGCAGCTGCGCTTCCCAGGAGGGACCTGCTACTACTCCAGCTCAAGCCAACTCCTGCCATTCCAAAAAGCCAAGCAGAGTGCAGCACCACGTCAGCGCTGCCTTCTGCTTCACCTCTGCGAACTGGGGCAGCTTAAGGCAGGACAAGATTTTGATTCTCAGCTTCTGCGTCACTCCCTCCTCTGGGTTGCCTTGGTGGCTCTCGGGCTGGGGAGCAGTTCTGTCTGCAGATGTTTCTCCAACACCAGCTGATCTCCGACGCTCCCCAACCAAGATGCATAATTCAGCAGCCGGGGAGAGGCAAAGCTCCTCTCCCCTCTGCAGCGTGGGAAGCATTCAGCATGGCGGGGAGCTGGGGAGCTGCAACCAGGAGGGAACAGCAGCTGCCTCTGAACTGGCTGGGAAGGGCGCTCTGCCTTCATTCACCTTCCTGCAAAGGCAACGACTAACGAAGACACTTCAGCATAAAATTAGTAACAAGATGTAGCACACTTATTTTTAACAAAGTGACCTTCATCAAGCTTGGAGCTCTTTTTGCTTAATTTTTTCCAAAATGAAAGCCAAGTCAATCATGAAATGCCAGGAGAAGATGTTAACTCTTTATTAATAAATTGATTTAGAAAGGCTTAGCGAGACAGGATTAATGGATTTGATGGTCAGAAAGGACCGCTCTAATCTTCTAGCCTGACCTGCTGCAGAGCACAGGCCTGGACTTCCTGCAGCCCACCAACGGAGGCAGTTGCAAAAGGGCTTATCTCTTAATCCACACCATGGAGAGCCTCTGAAAAGTCACTACATTCTGGTCCAATGGTCAGCCTCACTGTGAACACCACATGCTCTGCTTCCAGTTTTGTTATATCTGACTTCCACTTACAGCCCCTGGCTGTGTCAGCTGAAGTTCTTTAAATAGTATTCTTTAAATATTGTGTTTCAAAGTACTAATGACTCTCTTACTCATGACTGCTTTATTTTACAGCATAAAAGTAATAATGGGCTTGAATCTGAACTTAGTTACTCCCAAAACCACATGGAATAAATTAATTCCTGTAATGGTTTCAATTTTTACATTTGCGTAACAGAGACCAAACCCTTCTCCACAAAGGTACAAACCAAGCAAATCCACGGGAGAGCAATTCAGCTGTCCATGCTCCTCTTGGCCGCCTGCTATACTGTGTAGACACTCTGAGCAGCCCAGTATGGAATGGTAAAAAAGAGAGTCAGGCATAAAGTGCTAGTTTTTTTGAGGAACAAATGAAAAGTTCGATTACCAAAGCACGTCATATGTCTGAGCCCAGCTCTGCGCACTGCTTGTCTGATATGTGGTTAGCTAACGACTCTATGATGTCAAGAAGGAGTAGCTGACTTAGGGAGCGGAGATTTGGCAACTTGGAGACCTTCAAGGAAAAGAAAAACAGAACAGAAAAAACAGAAAGAAATTAAAACCCTCCCCAAATCATAGCTGATGTTATCACCGTTTTACCCCTGCCACCCCACGTGGAACAGACAGGCCAGGCAAGTCAAAGGCTGGGCACGTACGGCGTGAAATCGCAGTCGTGGAGCTGGGCTGCAGAGGACAGCCCACAGGGGCTCCAGTCACGACTTCCTGCGCTTACAACCCCATTTCAGAGTGCTGCACGGAGGGGATGGGAACGGAGAGCAGCAGAAACGCTGACCCCAGCACTGCCTCTCTCAGAAAGGAGTGTAATTACTGGTTATATTGACAACTCTACTGCTAATGGATGCTAACTAAGCACGCTCCTAAAAGCGAAGTTGGGCACCAGCACAGCCCTGAACTTTGAAGTCCGTGTGTTTCTCCTGAGAACGTGACTCAGGACTTGACCCCTTCGCTCCTGTGTGCTCCTAAGGAGAGCTCGTGCTTAGTGGCCATCCTGGTTTTGCTGGCACGCCTCCCGCAGTCAAAGCAGGTCAGTGGAGCACTAGCCAACAAAAACCTTTGCCACATCACACATATGAGAATCTACAACAAACTTGATGCTTTTAGGCTGTTCAGAAGCTCAACTGTTCTCAAAAAGGAGCTCTACACATTCCTTCCTTCTCCGTGAACTCACAGTAATGAGCCAGTGATCCCTCCTTCTGGAGTTATTAACATATATGCCCAGCCTTGAAGGCAGACTCTGCCTAAAAGCCTGTCCACTCATCCAACCTGTATTAACCGATCTAATGAAAGATACCACCTCACTCTAAGAAGCTCGACTGTGATAAAGAACAAAGATGTCCCGAGCATCTTTTGAAACCCAGGAAGAAAACGGCTGAGTATGTTTTCAGAAAGAGCTCAGGACATGTGCTTGAAGTAATATTCCCAAAAGAAGGGTCCGGAGGACTGGGAGGGAAAGTGACCCCCTTAACGCTGGTGGGAATCCTGCCCCTGCACCGAGGCACGCACTGCGGAGGAACAGATCAGGGTGTCAGTACAAACACTTCAGAACAGCAGTTTTATTAGGGCTTTTGCACAATACTGACACACAAGAGCCTAAAAACACGTTGCCCAAACCAGCAAACCTCTTGGAACAGCTCTTCAATTGTTACTGTGGGGAAAACTCCTTAACAGTCCGAATCGAGAACAGCGTTAATCAAGCTGTAAGAACAGGAGATCCCAACAGCCACACACCCCGGCTGCCTAAGCCTTGACGACCCACCGGGCTTGCACAGCTAGAACAAGTCACCCTTCAGAGCCTGTGGCTTGCCAGGGAGCAGAACGGCAAGCATTCGTGCCCAGCTGCACATAGAGTGACCCAGCGCCAGGCCAAAAATCACACACTGAAGCCTCTCAGGCCAAAGAAAAACATTGCATAATTAAGATTTCTTCGTGCACATCTGCTTGACAGTCTTCCAGCCACATTTTGATGCAAACTGTTCTAACAGTCAACAGTTTAAATATAAAACATTTCCACATATTCTGGTTAGTGGAGTACAATTGAGTAACGCCCTTCAGTTCAAATCTCTTTTTCTGAAATGTCGCAATGTTCATTTCCCCCCAGTACGTTCTGGTGAGAATCGCGCCAACCTGTTTGTCTTCCTGGGGCCTCCACTGGGAAGTTGAGACCGTGAGATTTCAGCTCTCAGGAACTGTAACGCATTGACCCCAAGCCCCAGGAGATGTCCCAACCACCAGGCTATCCTGTAACCCACGGTGGGACCATTCCCCATCCCCTGCTGAAGTTGGGCCACTCTGCAGGATTTGTGAGGCCAGAAGAAAACACATTGAGATGAAGGCAGGGGCTGTAACCTCGTGCTGGGGACTCTCCACTGAGAGTGTGACTCCTGCAGGCTGGCTCCACTCTCAAAGCTCTTTATGCATTTTCAGTTATTTCTGAATGTAAAATGCATTACACACTCGGGCAGCTTAGGCATTTAATAAAGAGCCCAAATACCTCCCTCTGTCTCATCTCTAGATACAAACTGGACTGAGCGGTGCTTTCCTTCCCCATGAGCAGCGGCAGGAGGATTGTGAGATTAAATACACAGAAGATAGAGAGCTACCTGAATGCTAACTAGGGAATTATTATCAGTAAGTGTGCAGCATCCAGAAATCCCAATTCCTATGATTTATCTATCAATTTCAACAATGCTAATAGTTGTGCAACAAACTGCTGACATGCTGGGAAACTCTCATGGAGGGATTGTATCTCATAGGAACAACTAAATGACAATACCCTTCTTCTCTCAAGCGAGGACAGGAATATCAGCACATCAGGCTCTTGACCTTTCCTATCACTAATGCATCATCCCACGTATCACACACTGGAACTACAGAAAGCTCAGCCAGGACATGGTAATTTGCCTTTTGAGCACATGACAATATAACATCTATGCCAGAGAATAATTCAAGAGAAATACGAACAGCACACTCGTAACCGCTAGTGAAAGAGAGATTTGTGCCCTCAATACATAACAAACTTGTCCTGCTATACACAAGAACCCAGCGGTGGCATGGCACAAAATTAACAGCTGGAACAAGTGGAAATGGAAGCAAATCTGTGTAACTTCTGTTTTGGAAGGTCTTCACATTTCCAGACCAAACCATTCTAGTCTTTTGTTTATTTTTAGTGTGAAAAGTATGCCCAGCAGACTTGCCAGTGAGTGTCAATGACACGCAGCCAGCTCTCAGCTGTCTCACATGAGAAAGAATGAAATGGATTCCTATATTAATGTGTCTTTAACCAACGCAGTGACACAGGACAGCAGCTCTCAAAAGCCCCAGAAAAGATGCAACCAACCTTGGTGAACTGGTGAACGATGATGTGCAGGCAGTGCCTCTTCATGTCCAGGGCCTGGGTCTTGTCAGCTGCCTCTAAAATCTAGAGCAAAAGCAATGATGTGATTTTCCTTCTGCATGGCTCAGATGTACAGGGCACAAACGCTGTTCTGACTCAAGAGGAGGTAATTCCTCTGAGCCAGGGAAACATCTCCATTTTTCATTACAAACCTGAATCTTTTCTGAACTATTCAAAAATAAGCTTTGGATTTAAAATGTGTGGAGTCCTCAGGAGATAATCAGTAGGAAACTGCCGATCTGTTTCAGAGCCAGGTTCCCTGAAGTGCCCCAGTGAGACTGGCACGGGCAAGAGCCAAAAGCAGTTAACACTGGAATTGATTCTGCTTGTGTTGCAGCGGATTCGGTCTGCTTACCTACTAGATGGCTTTGTAGGCTTTCTTATCACAGAATATTTTTTGTTAGCTTAAACTTCATTGCCAGATCCTGTCAGCAGTACCGACAAAACAAGACTAACGTCACCTGCACATCACCGTTTGCCCTGGTACAAATGTCTACCAAAAAAGGGTTTGGAGTTGAGTGCTGAGCACATAGTACATCTTAAAAAGCCCTTTAGAAACACTGGTCTACAATGGGGGACGAGGGGCTCAAGAGGAACATCCTGTTGGCCAGTTGAGCAATATCTGCTAAACACTTCAGCACAGGAGCACTAGTGACACAAAAAGCAGATAAGGAAACAAAGCCGCTGAAGGCTGTGCTCCTGCACGTGTGTTAAACACGCAGGGCCACTGTCATCTGAAGAGTTTGCGCAGTCTCAGTGGATGTCAGTTTGGAAGCAACTCAGTGATCCTGGCACCAGCGGTACCCACTTGACTAGATCCTTTGGCTTTCCTGTATCTAAGTCAAGCGACTAATTAAAGCTGCTTGGGGACAATTACCTGGAGTACGTTCTCCACTGTGACATTCATTTCTAGATTCTGCTTACAATAGGCTTGCAGTCTGTTGTTGGAGAAGCCGTAATAGTAAGGTGCAGCAAAGAGGTAGCTGTTAATCTCATTAAGGAAAAAAACATAAAACAAAGGTAACAGCACTGATTGTAAATAGAAATCAATGACAGAAGTTAAAATGTGGTACCTGTTAATGCAACCCTGACAAATAACCCTCCCAGGTCATGCCTGGCAATCTAGAGCAAAAGGAAGGTGAGCTGCTATATGTGCACTTTAGACAGATACTTCAATGACTTTGTATTTAAGGATACAGGGAGTCTTCAGGAGGCATGTTTACTTCTCCGTAATAAATGTATCTAAGCATAGATTCAAATGCTTGCTTGCTGGGAACCATTTCGCCTATAGAAATATTCACTTGCCCATCTTCTGGCATGAAGGATCGGAACATGGCTTCAAAGTAACTGGAAAAGGAAATAAAACTGATGTAACACATTCTGCAGATGGATGGTTTAACCCAGTATTGTTCAAAGGCTGCTATTAGGCACTGCGGCTTCCAAAGAAGCAACTTCAGGTGACAGCCTGGGCAAAAACACTGCTAAATTGTAGTTTCATATATGTCTGCCTGTGAGAGAACTCCAAATATAATCCCCCTAATTTCCATCAGCATTACCTGAAATTTGTCTGTTTCTTGAAAATTAGGACACATGGTGCTTTGATTTTTGTCTAATTTGCATAAGACCCAGTAGAGAGCTTAAAGCATTATGAATTTCCTTGGTATCTACAGGCTGCCAATCATGCAGGGCTGTTTTAAGAGCTGTGAAATGCTTCTGGTAAAATACGACGGTAACTAATACTGAATATTATTACTGGGACTGGAAAAAAATTGTGACAGTATTTGAAATAGGAATTTTATGTGAACACAATGACTTGCAGAACGTAAAGGTGCAGGCACACAGAACACACAAGCGAGGGACAAAACCACTTCACCCACGTACTGAGGAGGGAGAACAGTACCCATCTTCACAAGGGTGAACTTGCCTCTGCAACAAAGTACGGGAACAATCTAGTCTCTGTTATGCACCACTTTTTGTTATGCTTATTTATACCCAGTCTTAAATATCAACAAGCGAGAAAGAGATTCAAGTTTCACATGATTCAAAATGGATGTTCACCATCAGAAGACTCTTTCTGACCTCAGTGGACATGTGTTGCTTTCCACTTCACTGAAACCGCCTTATGCTTTACACCCTTTTTCCCTTCCTGTGATTTTACAGATTCTTTGTCTTGCAGCACAGCTTCTTACACGTCCTCTAGGGAATCTCTACAGTTTTAATTTTCTCCTATCTTTCCCTGCTGGGTATCAAATTGAAAAAAATATTTAATCACTGTTGCTTAAAGGCTTATTACACTCATTGAGCAAAGCTGCATCTTATACTTTACGCGGATACAAAGTTCCTCCCTGTCTTCTAAAAAAAGCAAGCTGACCCACAGATTGCAGAGCACTGAATTTTACACATACAATATTTGTTATAGTTTTAGTAAACTGCGACTCACCTGGAGCGGGCTGCTAGGATTGCTTTATGGGCTGGCCGTGGGTGGCCGTCTAAGAGAAGGATGATATCACAGAATTCAGTCCCAGCTCCTTCTAGGTAAGCCTTCATGTCCTGAATTAGAGATGTTCCTGAAAGTTAATGTAATGAAACAGTTAAAGACATGATAGTTCCAGGTGACCAGGTACTATCAAATTAATATATAAGCCATAGCTCCAGCCCCTCTTTCCTTTGGGACCCTTGGGGTGAGTGGGAGGCAAGCCCTTCCTCATAATCTTGGAGCAAAATGAGCTTCATGCTTCCCCATCACAATCCATTACCTACTCCCATCCCAGAAACAAACCTGGCAGCTCTGCTTTCAAACTGCTGACAGCAAACACTGGCAGTGGCCACACTGAAAGGTGTTCTCGATAGATAAAGAAATCTTTTCCCCACTCTTTTCTTCTCATTATTTTCAACCACCAGGAACAGAAAAATCTGTCTCTTAATGGAAAAGCTTTCCCAAATCCTCAATAAAGGCTTCTTTTATTCAACATTTTAATTAACCTTTGAAAATACACAATAACTGAGAAACAGAGCATGTTCAAGTCTGATCCAAATTCATTCATATTTTCAAAGTTCATCTTTCAATTTTTTGATGTTTGGGCCTCTCCCACCATTCGCCATCTTCCCGGACGGTGCACCTCCCTTCTCCCTGGGACAAAAGCCAGCCAAAGGCTTTCTACTTGACATTCCAGGACTGGCTTCCCATCTTTTTCTCCAGTCCCCAATTCTTTTTGTGCAGTATCCCAAATCATACTGGCAATGCCTCGCAATTTTGTGGCCTCAGCAAATTTCATTATTACATTCCTTTTTGTGTGTGTGTTGGGATGATAAAGTCTTGAATAAGGCTAGTCCCAAATCAGTCCTTGATGAGTTCTGTAATAGAACTGTAAATCAAATCTTTCTTTCCAGCACAATCACAGAATGAAAACTAAAGACATGACCATTAGTACAGGTTATTTATCTTCTCAAAGTCTTCTCCTCCCTATCTTCTCTTCCGTTCTTCCATTAACTTTTCTTTGCCTTGGTTAATTTTCCCATGCCTTCCCCCCCCCTTTCTTTCCCCCTCTCTCTCACACACACAATAAGGTCTACCTTGTCAGCATTGGCTTACTCACAAGATTTTCCTTACTCCGGCTCCTTCTTTGGTGAAAACCTATGAGCAGGCCAACCCTCCCACTCAGCTTTGTTACCTTCTAGTCCACTGAAGGTCCACTGCCTTTTCTTTGAATCTTTCTTTATATATTGCAAGAAGAACAATGACTATATTCAACATGACCTTCCATGTATTTCAATGGGGATGATGTTCTAACTGAAGCTCACTAGAAAAAGAACCGGCATGCCCTGTCTTAGTCTGGGAAACAGCCTAAGCACAGTTACACCAACTGGAGAATCGGTGGTCTGCAGTGCTCTACTTCTTAGGCTGTTTCCTAGACCAAACAAACCATTAACAATGCAAAACCAGCACAACCAATAACTTTATAAAGCATGAAGTTACCGATGTCAAGCGGCTGATCAGAATGTGTTCGCACAGGAGGCTGCTGTTTTCTCCGTACAATCTCCACTATGAGGGACGAAGAAAGATGCTCAAACTCCTTCATCATTATTACCTGATTAAAATGTGATTCCTTCACCACAAAGTTCAGGCAATGTTCCTTAAAAAAATCCCAACATTAATAAAAAAATTACTGTTTACTGTACGAAGTCATCCTACAGCATCACACAAATGTTACCACGTTGCACATGTAAACAGCCACCCTTTCCTTATGACCCTTCACATGGATCTTGCAGCTGGAACTATCAAACAATGATCTCCTTACTAACCGACCATTTAGGCTCCTACTTGAGCAGGAAATTCAGGACAATTCTAAGCATCTAGAAAAACCTGACTAAGAAATAATAACAAGGAAAAGATTAATTGTCTCCCATCTAGCTGCTCTGAAGATTTCTAAAATAGCAATCTCAGGAGACACCAAAAACCTCATGGAGCTAAGATCAGTTGCTATCTCATAAAAATTCTTTATACAATTAGATACCAAAAGTTAACTAGAAGGGTGAAGGGATCTTAACACTACACATTAAGGGTACAAACAGTTTGCAGGATTTCCTTGTTTCGATTGTGCCTTAACCTTTTCTGTAAAGGTTGCACAGAGCTCTTGTAGATTCTTGTACAACAAACTTGCTAGAAAAATCAATGTGGTGGAAAGGTGACAAATGAACCAGACCTAATGCTAAACAGTTAAAGGGACAAAAAATGGCACTTCATTTGCCAGTGTGAACCAAGGCTTTCCCTCAGAACACTTTCATAAGCAAAAAATATAATCTATACCTGCTCACCGTAAGGTGAGTACAAAATTCACCCAAAGAATAATTACTACTGTCCATTTTCTGCCAAGTTATTTCACCTGGAATCCACAGGGATCTGTCCAGGACCCATCTGTAAAATGTTTTAAACAATGACTAGGATGCCAGAAATAGCAGCCTTCTGCAGATGGCACCTACCCACGAGGACTAACGCGCACTTGAGAAGACAGGATGCCAACTCAAGGTGATCCTGACCAAATGGAGTTGTGTGGAAGAGCCCATGTCACCCTGCTGGTAGCGAAGGCAGGTGGAGGTAGCTGCCTGATCTGAAATTATTGGCACTAGATCCACCAATGCTGAGATCCTTGCTTGAGCTTCTGGGCAGCTAATGGCATCATGGTCCTATGCACCAAAGACTGTGCCAGCATTTACGTACTTGCTGCTGACTCGGCTGCTGTCCTCCTGGATGCCCTTCCTTTGCCCAAATCCAGTGCATAAAGAGTGCCTAAGGAAGTCCTGTGCATACTGCTTTGTCTTGCCCCACTCTGCTTGCAACTGTCAGCTGTATGGCGAACTGATGTGCACAGGCTACTCAAATAGGTACGGCATGATCTTGGACTCTTGGACTTGGGTGGAGGAGCTGCTTCTCTGCAGCTTTAAGCAGAATCGGCTCTGGCCACTGTTGGTGGGAACCAGACCATCACAGCAAATCATGGTCTGAAGCCTGGGGGTATCGACTCTGTCACGACTTTCAGCAAACGCCTAAAAGCCCTTGTCCCACTACTTAGTGATGAAGAATCGCAGGCACATTTTGTTTTTCAGTGGAGTGTTTTTCAGATCAAAGGCATGAGAACAGAATCTAGTTTTTTATCAGACCAGGTGAAAGAACCTGCTTGCAGTCTCTGTATAAAACAGTGGGACCAGAAAATGCACTGGTTCCATCTTGCTGCAGTGAGAGTGAACTGAGGAAGAGCCAAAGTCACTCTGCCTTTCACATCCTACAGGGCAGATATGCAAAAATATCAAACACATATTGAAAAAAAATCAAACACCTACGTAATATTCACGAGCAACTGCAGGACAATCCACTCTAACATACCTCAAGCAACTATAATTATAGGAAAGAACTGAATTTGCAAAAGCTGACAGCTTTTGCAAAGCATGAATTACATTGATTTTATTTTTTTAACTTTCTTATCAGTTGCTTTGTATGCAAAATGTGACTACCTTTAGCTGATCCAGCTGAAGCTTGTTAGCATTTTCACACACAATGAGCACATTCTGCAGATCTACGGATGCTTCAATATATTGAAGGCAGAGCTGTTCCAGTCGAGAGAGCTTGAAGTTTAAGGCTAGTTTGTATACATCCATAATAAGTAACACATCCTGCACATGACCTGAAATTACAAGAGATAAAAATGCTGGAGAGCTCACAGAATAAAGAGAGAAACTTTTCTCAAAGTATTAAGAGTATTGAGCATTCAGAATGGTAGAATGGGCAGTGACTGGAGTATTTTTATGGAGGAAGAAATTCCATTGCTGGTTAGACAAAATCTGAATTGATACTAAAAAAGGAGTTTCAAAATTGAGGCATGAAAGAACCACCCCAGAAGATTCTTTGGACAAAGATTTTGGAACAATCTGGATCACAATTTTTCAAAACCCTCAAAAGAAAGTGAAGTCTCTAAAAGCACTGACAAGTTCCGAAGCTAGCAGCCCCATTTTCCAAGGTGCTCAGCTGCCACCAGCTCTGCTGAAGTGCTTGGGTTCTATGCAACATTAGCAATCAGCTCCCTGATTTTGACAGACCCTTATGAAGGCACTCTGTGCTTGTGCATGTACAGATCTGAGGCTGGTCTAGAAGAGAGGGCTGAAGTAAGAGAAGGGCAGTGGGGACTCTCATAGGCCACTGCAACGGGGCTACTGGGACACCAACTCAAGGAATAATCCTCCACAGCCTTTGCTTTCCTCACAGGAGATCTCTGGCCATCTGCTGTAAGTACTTTTTGATAGAGAAAAGCCTTCTTGCATGCCACACGCTTTCCCTGTGTCTAATTGGGAAAATCCCATTTGATAAGCATGCCCAATTCTACTAGCTCAGCCTCTGGATGGATCCCCAAGGTGCTGCCCTCTGAACTGAGAGGAGCAACTAGGAATACAAATGGTCAGGACAGGGCCGCTGGAGGATCCCAGCAGACAGGTAAGCACCAGGGAGAACGTTTGATGGGCTGGGGGAGAAGGGTAGCAGGCTGCCTGGGAAGCCTGTAACAAAGGGGAGAGTTCAGTGTGATAATCCCTTCTTTGGTCTGATCCTGTCCTGCAGTGAGCATGCTGAGGATCAGCGAACTGGCTGTAAGCAGGATCTGGCAATGTTGGCAGTCACCAATGAGAAGGTTCCCTCATCCCCATTAATTAGGCTTGCTCTCAGACCTGCCACCTTGCAGGGAAAGCCTTGAGACAACTGCACACAAATTATTATTTTCCTAAGAATTACCTTTTACAGAAAGGAAAGATCCTGGGCTGAAACTGAAAAAAAGCTTCCACCATTAGGATAGACATACCTCACTTTAAATGACTGTGCCACGTGGCTGCAGCTTCCCCAGCCCCACCAGCTGGAGTTCCCCTGGGTATCCAGTCTGACTCCCGCAGCCCAACAGACCTCATCACTCAAACAAGGCCGTGAGATGGATTTGCTGTGTGGGAGCAGAGAGATCTGTGGCTGTTACCTCTCAGCCTCCAACTGTTTTTAACTTAGGGATCTTCAACGGGTGCATCGAATGGATTTTTCCTTTCATGAGGCATTCCTTTGGATTGGCATTTTGAAGAGATGCTAAATACTGGCTTGCTCTGCCTTTCTGTGTGGGCTCCGTTTGCAACAGATCAAAACAATACCAGAAAAAGGAAATAAGCCAACCCAGGATACATGGTCCTTCCAGGCAGGCTGCTGTAATGTTCAAAATACCACAAAATTTTTTTTGGTTGGTTGGGTTTTTTTACACCTTTTAGAAAGATCAAGAACCTGCTTTTCCTTGATGTTTGAAAAGAATTAGGAAAAACCAAAGCACTGTTAGTATGCTTTGATAGAAATCTGCTTTTTTTTTTTTAATCTCAGGTAAGTAATTAAGCACTTAGAACAGGACTGATCATCTGCAAATGCTCAATGCTGCTCTGTATCAAAATAAATGTTTGCTCCCCAGTTGCTAGTATTTTTTTTATCCTGCTGTCCTACCTTTGCGAGGGTATTTTATTTTATCTGTATACAGAAACTGCATGAGCACCTCGAAGGGCTGCGCCTCAGCCTCTCGGATGGGCACTTCCAGCAGCGGCTGCAGGCGGCACAACTTGACATTCCCACCAATCCCATCCTTCTGACCTGTCGCATGTCCCTCATCTTCAAGATCTTGCTTTGATTTCTGAGACAGAAAAAACACTCAAACATGGCAACAAGGCTGTGTCAGCTCACACACATTACTATCAAACCAGAGGAAAGATACTTCTCATTTACTGCACAATCTTCAAGACCCAAGATCTCATTATCTTCAACATAATAAGGAATTCATATGTCTTAGACTTACTGTTCCATATCCTGTGACAAACATGGATCAGAACAAATGTGAGCTCCTGGATGAAGCTCAAAAGCAGGACCTCAGAAAAAGGGAGGAACGAATTCCACTGAGCTCACATTTCTGCCCTCAGCAGAAACAGCATCTCTCCTTGGAGAGGGAAGATGTAGGAGCAGGTTCTACAGACCCCTGCCTTGCAAAGTCAGAGCTCAAAGTGCTGCACAGAAGTATTTTAAGCCACGCTGTTACTTTCAAGTTTCATTCCGACAGCCTTTCCCTACAGCCTTTTCTAGTCAAGATGGAGGGCTGTGGGGTGGCAAAGCAATTAACTCAGGGGCAATGAGGCATCCGTATGTCTTACTGCAGGTTGTGTGCTACCACTTCCTCAAGAGCAATGAAATGTTTGCTGCTGAAAAGCTGTAAGTAGTTAAAATTAACAGACAATGAACCACAGGGACCAGACCTTCAACTCTGGAAAAAAATCAGGAAATACTAAGGTAAAGGGAACAGAGCCAGCCTCAAAACCTTAACACTGCCTTCCCTCTAATCTGTCTTATCTTGCAGGCCATCCCCCATGACATACAGCTTTTACCCTCCCCAGAGGGAGGGGTACACACACCTCCCCAGGGGTATTCCACAAGATTGGAACTTAGACAGCTACGAGAGCTCCCAAGAACTGCACCACCAAATTCAGATAACTGGATTAACTGTGGCTCCTCCGTGTTATGCTCCTCACCTGGCCTGATATACATCCAGTAGCCTATGCTAATACTAATTATCCTCCTTATTTTACTTGCCCAAGAGCACCTTAGCATCAGATACTGCTCTGGTTCTACATCTGTCTCAGCAGATATTATCTTTTTCCTAACAATCTTTTTTTCCAGAATTGGGTAGAATAAGCATTACCTTGCCACAAGATTACTTTTCTAAAATACTCACTTGTTTCAACCTCTCCCTTGCCTGTATGATTTTCTTTTTCAGCCACTTGCAGCGAGCTGTAACAATTGCAGTGTGCCCTCGGACTCGTTCTTCCTTCTGTCAAAGGCAAAGGAATAACACATATTAAACTTTTATTCCCGAATCACATGGTGGTGGCAGATGGCAGAAGCCATAGAAACGTGGGCTGAACTCCAGCTTACTATACATTTAGTTTAAGTTAGAATCAAAGGCAACCTTGCATCTGCTCTGCACATCCACATGAAATTCAACACCTATCTTCCCTAAAGGCTAATGGCAAACACCATTTGGAAAGAGGCTTTGTTACGTTCACTGAGTGGAAGATGTCGTGCAGGTTCAGTGTCACAGATATTGCTTCTTACCGTTGCATCTGATCTTCAGTTTCATTTTCTCTTTTCAAAACAATAGTATGTTCATTCTTTATAATCTACTTCATCTGTTGTTGAGGATCTGTTATCTGATCTCTGCAAAGTCTTTTCTAACTTTTTTTCCCCAAAGGAATGCAGGTAAGTTCAAATTTCTCATATTTTTCTTCAGAAACATGTTCTTTTTAGAATTTTATAATTGTTTTCGTTACTAGAGAATCATTCCCTTGTGCTGCTTTTTCTCATTCTATCTTATTTCAGTTATTAAAAATGGCTCTGAAATGGTACATGGATCTGCAAACCACTGACCTGCTTTTTCCAGGAGACTGTTGGGACCTCGGAGTACAGAGGTCGTTAGTATCATTTTCATATTGCAACTATATAGGAGGTGCTCTGATAAATTCGTGTTATGTCTCAGTGATCCACAGATCTTCTCAGTTTAAAAGTTTCTTCTCCTTTGCAGCTTTATAAATTTATCTGGATTAGTGGAACTTACTAAACCAGGCAGACATCATTTTCACCAGTGACACTGCTCTTAAAACTTCATTCCCAGGTTTTCTGGCACAATCATCATACAATTTGCTTTTTCCCAGCAAACATGCTACACACGCAGTAACAGCCGCGTTGGCACCTTTTCAATAAATTCTACTCACCTCTCCCAAAACAAACTCCAAGTCACTGAACTGCCTGTTTTCCCACAGCCTTCCATAATCTTCATGTAGAGTGCATTTAGGGTAACAAGAAAACTGGAAAAAAAAAAAAACCAAACCAGAGAGAAGACAGAATTCATTTCAAATGGCTATATCCAAAAGCACTGTAGTTACATATACTATCACTGGATTTTCTTATTAACTTGACCTCAATGTAGTATATAAAGTAGAAAATAACAACCAAACCAAGCACATGCAAGGGCTTCCTCTATGGTGAAGGTAATGAAGGCAACACAGATTAACATGCAAGACATTTTCTCATCACTACTTGCAGATTTTAGGATTTGGTGGCTCGGAGTCTCACCTGCTCTCAGGACTTGTCTGAGGGTCCCACACAATAGAAATGAACTTGAGTGTAGGGGGGATTTGATCTGGTGTGAGTGTCTTGAAATTTAAAATTTAAAATTCCAATAGTTACTGGGGGGGTATGGGAGTGCTGCATGCAAATAAAACTTCCGTACAAAATGCTCTGACTCAAGAACACTGAACCTGACAGTACATGAAGAGGAACAGCCAATTTTCAGTTCAAACATCCTGGCAAATCCCGTCTGATACACTTTTCAGTAATTTGTCAAAATAAATTGTCATGGTCTCTATTAAGACTTTAGAAGGCACTGGAGAGCTTGGCCTTACCAAAATGTCTGTCCAGGTAACAGATCTCAAAAGATTTTAAAGATATACATTAACCTTTGGCAGCTGAATCTGAAACGCAAAGGCTTCCTGCAGGAAGAATGCGAAACGAAAGCCATCAAGCCCACAGCGAGCCAAACCAGTAACTCCACCACGTCCAGATACAGCCAGAAGGATTCACGCAGAACTGGCATGGATGTTTGAGTACGTTTATCAGTGAATTACCTGGAACCTGTACATTTCTCCACTTCTAATGTTATTGTCCACTGTGCCACCAAAGATGTACATAGCATCTGAGATAACAGCTGCAGCGTGGAAGAGTCTCCCACTGGGTAACTAGGGAAAGAAAAGGACAAAATAGGTGAGGGAATAAATAAAAGCATCTTTTTTTTTTTTCTCCCAAGAAAATGGGCCTGCAACAGATCAACAGTGAGAAGGGAAAAATCAACGCTACTTTCCAGTCACATTTAAAAACACCTATTCATTGCACCTTCTAATCAGAATGGTACGTACACAGGGCTCTACACATCGTGAGAGTTACAAAATGTATCATTTACCAAACTCAGACTCAAAGCTAAGTTTTACTTAGAAAAATAAAACACGCTTCTAGAAATAAACAGATTCTGCAAATGTGATCACTACACAAACTCAGAGCTTATTCTGAATATCGTCGGGAACTCGAAAGGTAAATGATCACCTATCCCAGCAGGATATTGAACTCCAGGATTGTAAATGCATGCCTTCCCCACAGCTTGCTGGGGCTGAACCATCTGGCTAACGAGCCCTCCAGCAATGCCAGGTTCTGCACAGAAGCCCAAAGTTGGAGATGTTTACAGAGCTGGCACCACAGAGTCAAGCCTCCTTTCGCCATCATGCCAGGTCCACACAAAATAAAGCCACCCCATGCTGCGTGAAGCCCCAGCTATTTATAGGACCGAGGAACCGCACCGTCCCATGCAACACACACTCCAACTTGGAATTGCAATATCGGACGATTTTTGAGGCAGGAAGGAGTCGCTGCAAGTCAAAGCCGCAGTGACCCCCCTGCACAGGACAGACCACATCAATTTTACCCCCGTTTCTTCTGAGGTTACACAAAAAGTATCTGATCAAATTAGCACATCTCACTGAGATCTCTCACATAAAGTCTTCAAGTGGTGATAGTAACTTGATTTTTTTTCCTAGTTCGGTCAGGCTTGTTTTGTCTTCCAGGCAGCAAATCTTATTAAATCTTTGCCTACAAAATAAAAAGCCCGCTGGTATAAGAAATCTTCTCTTCTCCTACATATTTATAGACACCACTCAAGTAAACTCAGACACGAAACAAGATTATGTTTATCTGGAGAGACATATTTTCCAGGAAACCATGCTGACTGGCATTTTTCATTACCACCGAATTATCCCTTTTACCACAGCATCACACAACGGTCTCATTTAGCTTGTTACTCACCAGACTTTCCATGACTTTTTCTTTTCTTCAAACTACAGCTTTTAAGGATACAATCCCCCATGGAGTAACTAGGACCTGTTTTTTTTTTTCCCTCAGCTGTACAAACCACAGATTTGGTCACCTTAAAATGCATGTTCCTCTGCGCCAGTTTAACAAGCAAGCCAGATTCCTCTGGATAAACAAGATACCTCCTGTCTCCGGCATACTTCATGGATACTTTATCAAAGAAACTTTAAACTTGGTGCTAATAAATACTGTGATGGGAAGATTATGGAATAATATTGATACATTCCTGCTGGGCCCCTGCTCCATACCCTTCCAAAAGAGGATGAGATTACTGTCAAATAGAATCTATTTTATATGGCCTCTATTCGTTCTTAGTAGTAATCTCATTAATTAAAGAAGATGTACTGACTGAAAAAATCAAACTTATTACAGTGGTTTAAAAATACATCAGCGACCTTTATCAACTGGACCTCCAACCTCATCCCAAAATACGAAGTTTGCTTGCCAAGACCTATTTCCACACTACTAGACAGGCTGATACTAACTCTATTATAATATCTTTCTCACAACTGACTCTCCAACCAAAAACAAACAAAAAAAGAAATATTCTGTCAGAGATCAAATGCAGGTCACAGGTCACCTGGTGTATACTTATTCAGGTCATTTTCCCTGCCTTTTTTTTTTTTTAAATAAATAATAGTTTAGCTTTGTTTTTAATTGAAATAATTCTCAATATTGCCTAGCAGTTGCTTTTAAAAAGAGCCATTGTATTTAACAACCACCTTTTTTTCAACCAGAAAAAACTTATACAGCATTTTCACAACTGGTGCCAGAAAGGAAACATGAATCAACTGAATATTTAACCAAGTAACACCACGCTTGCTAGTCACATCATATTTAACTCAAACGATCTGTAAGGAATGTTATAATGATGATTTTTAATTTGTAATGGTACCAGAGTGGTCAAGGAACCAGTACTAGCAACTTCAGCAATGAAACAACCCTACTTTTTAAATACATGTAAAGAAACGTGAACTATGAAAGGATAGCCCAGAAAAAGGAAGGCCATATACAGTTCATCAAAACATTGTGCAGCTGAGGGTTTCAGCGTATTTGTTTTGCTGAGTCAGAATAGCAGAATTCAAGCCAGCACAAACCCGCACACGGTGACACAACCCTGCCAAGCGGTGAGATACCAACGCCACCTTCCAGGAGAACACCACTCTGCCCTCCCAGGACCAGGGCTTTGGCTAGAGAAAAAATTTGGCCCAGTGCAAACCAAGGGAGCTCAGTCCTCGAGAAGAAAATATTCAGGGCAAAAAAAAATAAAAGGTTAATAGAGCTCAGGAGCATAAACAGGTGGGGAGAAAGACATGCTGGGCATCATATTCCTCATCCACCAATGCCAGATGCCAAAACCCTGCCCTGTCTTGAATTTTTTGTTGGGAGACCTCCCAAGATGCCAAATCCAGCTGCTGAATATGTTCAACCCAGGTACAGTTTATATGGAACAGATATGAAATAATATCCCTTGTACTAGTGCGCACAGTCAAATCTGATTTGATAAAACCCCAAGAAGGTCAGATCACGCAAAGGTGGGACAAGAATAACAGTCTATAATAGAGCAAACTGTCTAAAACCTGAAAGGCCAGTATCAGCACTACAGGGTTGCAGCCACTGGACCACACTCCCCAGTAACAGAAAGACAGTGACCCTGATTTTCAACACACAATCACTCTACTACAAATAATTGCGTAGGTAGAAAAAGGTGCACCACGCTTCTTCCCTTTCAAGCTATTCCTAGGACTTTGGGCTGAATCTTCCTTGCTGCAATTTAAGCATGTCACATTAGCTCTTGTCCTACCCACCAGAAACTAGGCATCTCCAGCTCCTTCAGCTTTTCAATGGGGTCATACTTGCTGATTGCTCTTACAACTTTCCTATGAATTCTCCCGATGGTCCGCATATTTGTACTCCATCCATCTGCACAAGTAAAGGATTATTACTAGTTGCAGTTTCTTAGAACTGCCTTAGACAATGAGTCTATCACTTGTGAGTGACTCCCTGCTCACAACACTATAAGCCAAGGTCACAGTCAGGAACTCCTGCATTCAGAGGAACAAAGTCAGCGTAGGGTGAATGTGAAACTAAGCCCTTGTTTTGCAATATAACACATTTATCCCAATTTCTGTCTTTTACAAGCGCAGTCTAACCAACTGTGCCACATCCTGCTTGTGACATAGGAATGTGTGGGTCATCCTCATTTTACAGCTGGCAAAGAGGTTCAAAGAAATTGTATTAATCTTCTGAGATCAGAAAGAAAAAATACAGTAGACTAACAGCAAGTGCACAGTCTGCAGGGTATCTTTCAGCTGCCTAAAACTTTAAGGTTATTCTGGTACTTTCTGCACTCTAAGTCTGGCTGCTAGGGCTCTGAATCTGATATGGAGAAGTGCAGATTTCTGCTTAAGAGCTGCCAGGTAATGAAGATACACTTCATGCTGTGAATCTGTCAGTGGTTTCTTTGGACAGTTTTCTTCTGATGTCCTCTCACCCTCTTTTCTCCCAGTGTTTGACCTTGTCAAGTTCCAAAGTCCTACTGGTGGTAAGACCACTGTCCCTTTGCAGTCCCATGAAACTCTGTTTAGACTTGGCCATGTTCTAAATTGCTAGAAGTCAGCACTCTCTTCCTGCTGCTTATTGTTTCACTTGAAGCTAAAATCCTTCCAAGTGTCATCCATGTTGGTCTATCCTTTTATCCTTACCCAGTAGCTCCCAACCAGCTCACCACCCATCCCAAGACAAAGCTCCAGGCACTCCTTCACATGGAGCACAAACCCTTCTCCTCACCTTCCCAGCCTGTCTTTCTGGTCGTGTGAGCTATCTCACCATGTCCAACAGGGTCATAGCTCCGTAACTGTGCACGACCTTCCAAGGTTCCTCCTTGGAGGAGGTTCCTCCTAAGCCACTTGTATTTGTGTAGAGGTAGCTGAGATGGGCTGTTTTCACAAGGGGAGAGCAAGAGCTTTCCCAGTCCTGTTGTCCACCAGACGCTTCCTCCCACGACTTCACTTCTCTTCAGATGATGGCAACCCTTTCCTGATGTACCTTAATGTAGATATTCCAGATAACAAGGTGAGAACTGCACTCAGGATTATAGTGACAAACAGAGCCATTACACCGTGGAGCCAGGCCTGCGTTAGGTATGCTTAACGATAAAGGCATACCAGTATACCTACCGGTAAAGTTTTCCTGGTATGATAACAACTGCTACTTAAAACCAGCACTGTGCACACATAACTTGAGTCTGGCAGGTGAGATAATCTGTGCAAAACTATACTTCTGATTTGCAATAACTGTAATTTCAGTAAGAGTTTCTGCTGGCACAACTCCAGATGTTCGCATGTGAATCCCAAGGGCTATCGTCCTTCTCTCTCCCAGTGCATACAAGAATGCTAAAAATCACAGACTCAGATGCACTGCCAGTCTGAACGTATTTGTCAGCTCTAGATCCTATACTTACCTCTCAATCAACATGATCTCCTTACTGTATTAGCAGTGCCTGACAAAAAGAATTTTAGATTCAATCCTAACACCTCTGATGATCCGGGCTGGCACCCCTCTCCGAGATATACTGCCCTGTTTCATCTGTTGAAGTGTTTTGCCTAGTTAACGTTAATGAGATTTGCAATCTGAGGCTCTTTTCAAGCTGGAATCTTTGCTTTCAAAAGCAGATCTCATCAGTCACCTTTGCTTCCCTTTCAGTATACCCTTCCACACTGCTGGCATGATTCGAGCCATCATTTTAAAAATTCAGGTATTTCAGAAGTCTTTTTTTTTTTTTTTTTTTTTTTTTTTTTTGCATTTCTTGTGCTCAAAACTCACACCTTATCCTGTCTAGACAGCACAAATTGAGTTTGTCCTGTAATGCTCATCAGGGTTCTGATTTGACTTACAAAGCTGTGCATTAGTGTTGCTTCTCCCTGTGCTAGAGCGCCTAGCAATCATTCAAATAGTTGAGATTACAGCCCTGAGCATCATCTCTGGGGCTGATTCCACATACTTTAAAATAAACTTAGTTAAACCTGTGCAAACCCCTACATAAACTCATTGATTTAAATTTTAACCTCACCAGGAATACGTTTAGCTTCACTTGAAGTCCTTAATAAATTAAGTCACATCAATGTAAAAGTAAAATTAAATCAAATGAATAGTTTCCACTCAGGGCTCAACACTAGTTTTCTACGTGCAATTTAGAACTCGCATGTGCAGAGTCAAGGCTTAAATGGTTCTTAGATTACAGTTTAAGCTGAAATGGCTCGAGATAAATTTCAAGGACAGAAAAAAGGAGTGGAGGAGAAAAAGTATATACAAGGCTGGATTTATTTCTCTCTTCTGGAATAAATTAAATTTGCATTTTGGAAGTCTTTTTCACTTCCAAGCATTTCTTTATTTACCTCTGAGTCTGCTGTGGGTGGTTGTTTAACAGTTGTTATGCTGAAATCTAAACCAAATACATCCCGAGATTTTTTTAAACCACGTTCTTCTGAGGGCAAGGAGGGAACTTCTTCTGGGGCAGATACTCTCTCAGACACTTCTGGATGGGACACCTGGTTATGAGATTTAAAAACAATAGCGTGTAAAAGTAAAGATGGGAGGCATGAAAGACTGGACATGGAGCAGGAGTCCCCCTGCAGCTGAAGCTCCAAAAGATCGTGCCCGTGTATCCAAAACATTCAGAATCAGTCCAGGGAAAGCATCACGGTCTTGTTTGGGGCCCATCACTGTGACTGAAGAACTTAACAAATTAGTTGTGTAGTTTTCTTATGTTTTTTGCAATGACAGAGGTATACCACAATTAAAATCTTAAGCACGAATTGCTTTTTGTCTGCCCTCTTCTTCCCACAGTTCTTCACGAGAAGCTGATGGTTTTGTTTACTGCAAGTAGGAAGAATGCAGATCATGAACATCGATGGCAAAGAGGCAGTATCTGTCAGCCATTCCCACAGTCTGACACAGACTTCCCGCATTTTGGCTTGACGAAAAAACAGGGCAGATGGATCACCACAAAGCGACAACCTGCACTTTATGTCAAAGCTGACTAACACATTTGGAAGATGATGAAGTAAAATGCTTTCTATGGCTGACAGGTTACGTGATGACGGGGACCATGCACAGACCTAACGCAGCCGCGGCTGCTCCACCAGAGAGCCATGCGCTCCTCAAGGGCCCAGCTTCAGCTGGCCCCCTTCACGGTCCAGATGCAACTCCTCTGTACCTCTGTCACGAGATCTGGGTCAGCTACAAAAATGTAACTTTCTTGTAGTGAGACACATTCCCTTGGCTGCAAAGAATATATAAGCTATACTATTACTGCAGGCTGTGACTACTTGTGTTGCTTTCAGTGTTTTATCTCTTCATTTCTCAAAGCATTTCTAACATGTTTTCAGAGCTTTTTCAGATTGAAATTTCAACACTATGTGCAGCATTAGGAAATAGCTAAAATCAAATCCGCTGCAGTTGTTTCAAAGATCTTCTTTCTCATTCTCTCAGCTTCTCAGAATCTTTCTTATATTTACAGAATTTATAATTGTGTA
Source organism: Balaeniceps rex (assembly GCA_013401315.1). NCBI lineage: Eukaryota > Metazoa > Chordata > Aves > Pelecaniformes > Balaenicipitidae > Balaeniceps > Balaeniceps rex. The sequence goes on from VYZW01061067.1 coordinate 30,400, forward strand.
AATTTTAACCCACCTCACCCTCATATATGAATAAGCAGGTATGAAGGAAGCCGGTCGTTGCACTGAACTCCAAAGCCAGTGAAGGTGCGCTCAGATCTCTTTCACAATCTAGGAACATTGATGAGCCTCTCTATCCTCCAATACCACTAAAAACTCTAAGACGAAATGAAAAGACCTAGTGCCATCAACAAACAAACCTGGTGAACCAACACAAACTAAAAGGAAAAAAAAAAAAAAAAAAAAAAAAAANAAAAAATCTATTTTTCCTCTAACTGGAAGAAAACCATAAGCTCTAACAGGTCGAAATGAGATGTCACTACTGGTAGCTGTTTATACTCAAGAGATGCTGCTACACTACCATACCAGGCAACAGCATAAAACTCTCAAACAGATGGGCAGACAGAGCTTTGGATATTTGTTAGGTTCAAGGAGGTTTAAGGATTTAAAACGTTTTCACATGCTGGGTGCAGAAAATCTATATACTTTTCACGCAAAATTGGAACAGACTCATTGTAGAGTGAGCTCCAAGACACAGAGCTCTGCGAATGAACAAAGAAAGAGAAGGGAAATGCTGAAGGGCTTTATTATGCCTTTCCTCAGACAGTGATTCCTTTCAGATTATGGCAATGGACACATCTATCCTATCTTACAGCCGTAGGTACCTGAGAGTAAACAAAGTGCTGTTTATAATCCATGAAGCACCTATTACTTTTAAAAATCTGGGATGATATGAACCTAGGAACACAGCTTAGGCAAAGGCTTCCTTCACCTGTAAGGAGCAGCATCCAGCTAGGCCATTCAACTGCACCTCTGTCCTGAGAAGGTTATGGACCATATCCTCCTGGAAGCTACTTCCACCACGTGAAGGAGGTGACTGGGAACAGTCAGCAAGGATTTACCAAGGGTAAATTTTTCCTGACTAACCTGGTCATCTCCTACAAAATGCTGAATGGCTTCACAGGTTAGAGAAGGGCACTGTGTTCTCAGCAAGTCTGTGGTTGATACCAAATTGTCTGGAGCAGCTGAAATGCTGGAGGCTGCTATTCAAAAGGACTTACCTAGGCTGGAAAAATGGCCTAATGGGCACCTCATGAAGTTCAGCCACGGCAAATGCAAAGTCCTGCCCCCAGGACAGAGTAATTCCTTGTAATGATACAGGCTGGAGACTAGTTGTCTAGAAAGCAGCTCTTAAGATAAAAACCTGTAAGTCCTGGTGGACAGCAAAGCTGAAGAGGAGTCAGCATTGTAATCCTGCAGTAAGGCCAATAGCATCCTCAGCTGTATCAGCAACCTGTGTCGCCAGCAGGTTGAGGGAAGGGATTTTTCCTCTTCTATTCAGCACTTGTTAAGACCACATCTGAAGTACTCTGCCCACTTTTGGGCTCCCCAGTACAAGAAAGGCATTGACCTACTGGAACAATTCCAGTGGAGAGCTATCAAGATGATCAGGACCTGGAGCACATGACGCATGAGAGAAGAAAAGGCAAGGGAGATATCTTACCATCTGCAACTACCCACAGGAGGAGTGCAGAGAAGACAGAGCCACTCTTCCGAGAGGTGCCCAGTGGAAAGACAGGAGGCAACAGACACAAGTTAGAGCACGGGAACTTATGATTCGGTACAAAGGGAAGATATCCTTTACCATGATAGTGGACAAACACTGGAAGAGGAGCTAGGAGAGGCTGTTGGATCTCTATCCTTAGAGATACACAGAACTGGACTAGGACAAGACCCTGAGCAACCTGCCCTAACCAGACCTGCTTTGAGCCTGAGGTTAGACTCGAGACCTCTGGAGGTCCTTTCCAACCTACGTGCTTTTGTGACTCTAAGACTTCCTCCTATTCTTTAACATTCTCCACGTCTGGAAGCCCAGCTTAGCTTCTGCTATGATGGAAATTTAATTTATGTCTAAGATGGAAATTTAGCCTTTTCTTTTCCCCTCTTATCTTCCTGATTGTACCATACAAGAAGAGAGGGAATTAAAAATCTATCGCAGATACCTGGAAGGGACCTCATTAAAGGCTATTTCCATTCCTCTGCCCCAAGCAGCGTCAACAATATCTGTTTCGTTTCTGAGAGAGGTTCATCCAGCCTGTTCTTAAAGACTTCCAGTGGTAGAGACTTCTCAAGACTTCTCACAAGATCTTCAACGCCGCACTACTGTTAGCAAGTCGAAAACATTTTGTCTGCAATGTATTTATTGAGACCATCGTAACTGCATTGCCAACATAAATTCATCTATTATAGCTTAACAATAGTGTAAAGCAGAGGATCACCTCAGTAAGTACCACTTCCTCACACAAAGCAGTTAATACAGAAGAGGAATTGTCATGGACTGTGGTGGAGGGTGGAAAGTTGAAGACCATGATGAAAAACCTACAACACAAAATAAATCACTACATACAAAAGCAAAGTCATAAATATGAGTAAGCTTGTTGTGATATCAGCTTTTCTAGAGATTTTGCAGTTCTGATTGTGGTAAGTAATAGGGGATGGGACAGTGGACATCATTTGATATTGCGCTCCACACTGAAGATGAGATTTTTTCCATTTGACATTCACTGGAGAATACAGTGTGGAAACAGGGAGGTTAATTCTTTAACAGTGACATTCAAACACGTGCTGTTATCACTGCAAAAGTCAGAATATAAGACAATCTGTAACTTATTTGCAGATTACTGTATTAATAGTAAACTCTCTTTCCTTTAAAATAATTTTAATATATCAGTTGCAAATTTTAAAAGTAGCGTTAATGTATAATTCATCAGAGAGCAGCAGGCACAGTTTAAGAGCAAGTATTGCCAAATCCAATGAACATGTCTCAAAGGATCATATACTGAAATCTAACAACAGACGACAAAAATCAAGTGACCAACCATTTTGCTTCTTTTTGGCACTGTGGTGTGTATTCAAAAATCAAATTACCATAATAGTACTTTTGGGATCTTAATCTGACTTGCTGCATAAAACAACCTACAAGACTTCCTTGAAGTAATACTGACATGGAACCTTTCTTTTAGGAAAACTTTCTTTTTAGAAAATACCAAATTCTGGTTTAGAAGCAGTGAATAATCTACCAAAAAGCTCTGGTAAAATGTTCATATGAATCATTACCCTCATTCTTTACAATTTGTAACCTTTTATTTGCTTTTCTTTTTCAGTCTGAATATTTCTAGTTTCAACTTTAAGCCACTGGATCTTGCTTTATCTTTTACCGATAGATTAAAAAGCCTCTGTTCCCCAGGTAGGCCAGTGAAGAATTAATTTCCTAAACCTTCTGTAAAAGAGACTACGCTTCACAGCTGGTCACTGTGTTTCCCAATCTTTAATCATTTTCAGATTTCTTCTCTGAATAACCTCCCTGATTTGTGAACACAAGATGGTGAGATATTATACTGGAAGATGTATCTAATAAACACAGGGGTAATGTATTTATGTTACTAAACGATACTACCCTATTTCAGCTTCTGGAGCCAAGAACATCATCAGCACTTCCAGCCATTTTACATTACAGGGAGCTTGCCTCAGCTACCCACAATGACTGAAGTTTTTAGGTCATTGTTTCCAGGGATACTGTAAGGGAAACTATTAACACAGACCACACACCCTGTTCTTAGATGTATTACTTCACACACATACTGAAATACGGATTGTTTGTGCCCACCTTAAGAAGAAATCCAAATCATTCTGACTGGACTGTTATTTTAATTATTAATTGGCAAAACTCTGGACAATAGCAAATATTAGGGGAAAGCTGTGATTGTCTGTTGTCTTTCAAGGTCGTTGAAAAAGGTTTATAGCAATGCAACAAGAAGAACTGGTCTCTAAAGGACCTCAGCAGACTAACTACTCCTCATTCAAAACCGTATCTTTCAGTTATCCAACTTTATACCCATTTAATGTGAGTCATGTTAATACTGCATTGTTCTAATTTCTTACTGGTAAGTGAGCTACAGAAACATATTCCTTCTGCCTATCATCCACATACGCCTGCATTTTGCTTTCTCTGGGAGAATTCTGTAAAAGCATGTAAACAACATCCCTGACAAAGGGTATGAAAGTAGACTTGACAAATGGAAATCGAGCTGTGCAACCATCATAATTACAGTTATTCTGATAACCAAGTTTTTACAAATACTAACATTTTCAAGATGTCTCTCTCCAGCTTACTGAGCCCAAACTTGAAAAGGTCACTGGTATGAAGATCCTAAATTTTTTAAAAATATTTTCTAAAAAGGATGCAAGTCTGAACCCTACATATTATTTATGAACCTAAAAAGTATCAGTCTTGTCTTTAGACTGTGAAATGCTAAATTTTATCTCTCCTACCAGAACATGATACCCTGACAGCTACACTCACCACATCTGAAGGCAAATCTTGTTAGGGGCCTCATTGCAGGAATTCAGGGTTTTGTTCACATAACAACATGTTTCTTTTGCCTGAAGATACCTCAACGGGTGTAACTGATCTCTGCACAGGGAGACCGTGGCAGACTCATCCACAGCAGGATGACTAAGTCCTTTTAATCCTTCTTAGCTGCCCACAAACCACGTCACTGTCATCCATCTGAAGAACTCCAGAACTGTGCTTCAAAGTAAGCCAGAGAAGGTTACCAACATATTAACCTCCCTTTTTGCTTATTAAAAGAAAAATTAAGACCTTTGAAAGTCAGAAATGTTTATTGCTCTTGGCTTTGAAAGGCCTAATTGTGAGACTAAAATGTTTCACCAGACATGTTTTAAAGATTTCTCTTGTAACTTCAGGAAAGACAGATTGCTCACTAGTACCTGCAGTCACTGGGGAGATGATGGTAACTCGTCTGGTAACAGGGGAGCGATCCACAGACATTTTAACTATCCCACGCACTGACCTTCTTTAAGCATTGCAAGGAAGCAGAATTTTCTTCCTACAACGCCCTGTCCTCTGTGAGGCAGTGGCTGTTTCCAGACTGCATGACTGCGTCCACAAATGGATGTGCACCCCTCCCAGACCCTGGGCTCCTCTGCCATTCCCTGCTATATGTTCCTCTCCTGCGGTACAAACTGTGACCGCCACGTGCATGCGTGTGCCTGTCTGTCTGTCTGTCTGCTGGGAAGCAACAGTGCAAGACGGGGCATTTTCCCTCTCATTGCCTGCTGATTTTTTATGCTGTTCCAACCTTCTTCAGCAAGCCAAGGATATTTTGAGTTCAATAGGAAAACTCGAGGCCAATAAGGAAATAGGAAAATACATTTAAATTATTTTAAAATCCTTTGATAGCCCTGTACAAAGGAAACCCAGCACCTCAGGAAGCTTTGGCAGTGTTATGCAGGCAGACATAGACTCAGACGTGATATTCCTTCGGCTGCCTTAGAAAAGTAGAACCCCCAACTGTGAAGATCATCTAATAGTAAAGATGAAGAATAGCTCTGTGTGCTCTGTAAAATATATATGTACATATATTAAAGCATCAAGACGAAGGTATGGGAAGCAATGGATTGCAATTGTGCAGTTCAGAAAGCATGTCTTGATTTTCATTTTGGAGACATCCTGAAAGCATAAAATAGGAGTTCCTGGTTTATTTTTGAAGTACTGACCTGCTCCACTTTAGTTTCCCCTCTTCTACTTATTAAGCTATTTTCCCATCCTCCATGCCACAGTGAGGCACTGTCAACAATTTTGAGAGACCTGGGCAGAGAACTAGAACAGGTCCATTGCCAGACTTGCTTCCAGTTTTTGCTCTACCTGTTTACCCAAAATGCAGAAAACACAAGACTGTCTCAGTGCACCTATGGCACCTGATACTTGATTGCTGCTTGTCCTCAATAACTGCTTCTACGACCTTCCTGGAGCTGGCCCTGCACCACTGTTATTAATGCTCAAATTGTGCCACCTTCTCCGGGTAAAAACCTCGAGATTCCTCAGTCTCATGAGACTTGTCACCTTCCACGTTGCCCGTAACAGGGTAGCAGCGGGAAATACCATTTCCACCTAACAGCCTATTTCTATTACAGCCATGCATAGGTCTGAAAAGTCCAAATCACTACCTGGATCACTCTGAAAAGCTTCTCAGGGCGGGCTTAGTCTTCGTTCAGAGAATGAGAAAGACTGGAATGGCAGCAGTCACTCTCCTTCAGCAGGAGCGTAAGAAATCTCTTTTGCAAAACACTGTAAAAATCACTACTGAATTAATAGCTAAATCAGCACCATGCCTTCCTTCTTATTTTGGACTCCGGAGGCTTTACCCACTCAATGCTAAACATCCAAAAGAAGAAAGAATTAAGGAAATTTGTCACATGATGATAAGTATGAAAGTTAACCTAGCTATAGTGCTGTTAAGAGAAGCTGTAATGCAGCATTTCTAAGATCATATAACATAATACAGAAAAATACAAGAAGAACATATGCTATACAATCCATCCATTAGAAAAAGGAAAAAAACCCCAACTCTATCAAAAGCCAAGACAGGTTATTCTGCTGCATAGTAGCAGAGGTCGCCGTCACTTCACACACAAGCAGAATTCTTCAAGTGCTGAGATAGCATTGCGCTCATTGTCTTCTACTTTGTTTCAACTTAATGTGAATAATTTTGTTCACAGATATGGATAAGAAATGAAATTTCAAGTTCAGAGTGTCCTGGGAATAGTATGGTATTAGAGATTCACTGCCACTGTTAAAAGTCTTTGCCAAAAGCTCACAGAAACTTCAGGAAAACAATTCTGAGAAATGATCTAGTTATCACTCCAGAACACGGAAAATCATTTAAAACTTACTTAAAATGTCAAAAGTCTCTCAGATCTTGCAGTTAATCAGTCTTTTAAGAAAATTTACTATCGTGTGTTTTAACAGTGCTTCAATCTCACTTCCCATTTCTACAAAATTAGTCTCTAGATGCTATAACTGTGGAAGAAGCTTCAAAATACAACACACGCAACTAACAAGACAGACACCTGCCTGGGATTACAGACAGCCCAAGAAAAGAGCTCTGAAATATGAAGTGAAATTTAGCAGGGGATAAGTCAGGTAATAACACTGTTTTACAACACTGTCAGGAGCTCCTGAAAGCGATAAGCAATCGTTTCACAAAGAACCAATGACTGAAGAAGCCTTAAGTGTCAAATGGTAACGCTGGTAGGAACAGAACAGGATCTACATTCCTAAAGGCAACTGTATCTTTAAAAAGCTGGAGATGCAGTTTTATTAATTTCATGTGAAAATAAATCAGCTTTGTAAAGCATAAAATAGGCTACCATGAAATACTTTGGTCAAATAATTTTTCAAAATGAGGTCCACATGCATTGTTAACTGAAGGACAGTGTGTAAATGGTATTTTCCTATTAATCAAATGCTGAGCTGTATGTCTTTGCAAACGAACTAAAACACAGTGCAACAGCCCTGGATGTGAGCACATCCGCCATACCAATTCTGGCAAAATTAGTAAATCTGCATTTGATCCTAATTCATGTAATATTCATCTCTTTAAGGTACAACCTTAATCTCTGCAGTTCTCTATACTGCACACAAACATCAAGTATTTCTTCCCCGCAGTTCAGCTAACACACTCTAAACCTACTATTAAATCAACTGAAGTATTTTAACATGGCTTAAGGTAAAATCTATTAAAATTAACAAATACAGTCACCATAACCATTCTAAATCCAGGAAATACACATATTGGTACAGGCTTCAAGAAACCTACTTTTTTGTGCATTCTGGGAATGAAATGATCAGAGGTCACTGAAACCACATTTACTGAAACATGAACTGACGTGTACTGAAACCATGCAAACCCTCAGCACTTCAACTTGAAATACCAGGTTATCCCAGAGATGGTATCTACAAGTGCACTATGCAAAAAAATTGACATTTTATCACACAATCACTGCATTGTAATGAGTAGCCCAAAAGAAACATATTAACATGTTCATCTTTTTTTTTTTTTTTTTCATATTTTCTCATTTGGGGTGTTTACTTGGCCCTTGGTGGTCTACTGCCTTTTTATGTTCATGTAAAGAACCTTTACATTTTTTATTTTTTAATTTATATATCCTATTAACACAAGTATGTTCAAAAAAGCCATTTCTGAGCCTCCCTAAGATCTCTATTACTATTTTGCAGTCATACCTTTAAAAGCAACTTTACACTTGACCTAAAAGCAAAACGCTATTCTGTATAATTACAGAATTTATAAGATTTTATGCACACAGGCATTGTTACAGTGAAACAATGAAAACCTTGTCTAGTTTTGAATTCTGCTTCAAGAGCATCACACAGCCAACCACACCACCACTGGTCCACACAGTGAATTCATTCCTAATCTTTGTCAGATAATGACTGATGGAAAACTTGAATTACAAGTCTTTTATGGTATTTCTTTAAACAGTACCAAGTGAAGTTTTAAATGTGTCAACACTGACTAATTTTTAAAGACTGTTGCCCACAATATTTCAGCTGCTTAACCATTGGTGAGAAGGAGCTATCACTATTTAACTAAAAGTCAATGTCCTTGTTGAAAACGTGTCCATAGCCTGACAGCAAAAATGGGTCAAAAAAAGACGGAGCATAAAAGGAAAAAACAAGAGCCGAATGTTTTACCTCACTGTCTGGGCTGGGCTGGATAACCTCCCAGGTCTGAGAGTCCACGTCGTAGCAGTGAAGCTCGTTGGGCAGCGTGTTATCTGCAGCACCGCCAAACACGTAGAGATGCCGGTCGAATGCAACCATTGTGTGGCCGTATCTTCGTTGTGGAGGAGGAGGGGAGCCTCGAAGTAAGTGCTCGGTAGGAATTCGTGTCCAGCTGAGGTCAGAAATGAAACAATGTATTTTTTTACAATTCTTTTCTGCAAAGTAGGTTTTCTAACTCTCAGACTGTAAGAATAAAGAAGAAGAGCTCTATTACAGTAGTTATTGAACCTGCATGAGCACAGACAATGACTAATCCTGCAGATTTCTCAGAGACCTATGTCAACTCTGTGTTGCTAAACTTCTAACTGAAAATGTGATAAAGGCAACATGCTTCCGTAACCCAGATATATTTATGTAAACCCCAGCAGCTCAAAGACCACAACTTGGGAAGGAATCGGTGATCTATCATCACACATTTTAACAGCTAACTCTTCTAAGTAAAGGGCACCATTCTGATACCATATCCCATTTTGATAAGGCATCACTTATTCCCTATGATAGCATGATTTCAGCCAAGGTTTGGAGCCTGCTAGCTGTGGTTTCGGTTGCGGTTCCACTTCAGCCAGTAACCAGACAGACTGGGTTGTCAGAACAGACCAGTGTGTCTGTATTCCCACTTTTTGGCATTTTTCCCTCATCCAAGGGGCCACATTTTCAGAGCAATGGTTGACACTTTGAGCAAGTCACACCAAACGTCTCAAACTGAATACTCAAGATTTTAAGAGATATTATGCATTTTACACTTCCCAGTGATTTCCCTATGAACTGGTATTTCACAGGACCTCTGTCTGGTTCTAATCAGATATTCATATAACAGCTTTTAGGAAGGTAATATTTGGCATCCTATTCTGAATACACTAACATTTGTGCTTATTTTTTAAAGTGAATCTACTAAACTTTGTTTGTCTGCTGAAAAAGACCAATCTGATGCACATGGCAAAGACAAAGTCTTACTAAAACAGTCCGTATCTTATCTTATCTACACTTCCTCATTATGAGATGCAGTATTCTTCCTCAATACCCTTAAGTGTGTGCGTTTCTCAACAGAAGTAGTCAAGGACTATGTGGATTTTGCACGACTTAACTGTCTACACTTACATCTTTTCCTTGAATTCAAACTGAAAGAGGTTATTGGTAATCTTTGCTCCACTCTGGCCAGAGAAAACAAACATCTTGTCTTTGCAAACAGCCACAGGAAAATTACAGCACGAAGGAGGAATTTCACCACTTTGTTCAATCTGAAAGATAACAAAAGTTCAAAATTTAAAATGTATTACTGTACTGCACAGCTACGCATGTTGAGTGTGCTGCAGGACCATCAGCAGACAGACAGACCACATGGCAGCAATGTGTGCAGACAACCAAGTCCCTAGAAATCTGGCTACAGGTAATCAACTAATGCTGTGCTTACACGTCTGCACAGACTAATTTTACCATGGATAAAAAGGACGAGAGGCCACATGTCTAAAGCCCCTTATACTGTAAGGCTCAGGACTCTGATTTTGATAGCCAGCCAGCAAAGCTCCTAGTCTGTGGCAGTGGTTAAAGTGGGAAATGCAGTCCCTTTTTATAGGGGCCACAGCAAAGCCACCATGGCAGTCTAGGTCTGGTTCACAGATTCACAGACAAAAAAATCACTTTCATATACGTTTGGTTTTCCAAACACACAAACTAAATCAAATTTGAACTGTTTCTTTTCAGCTGTGTGAAAAATACATTCTAAAAAGAGAGCAGTATAATCCAGCAGAGGAAATTTTAAATAATTGTGTACGAAAACCAAAAAAGAAAATTCTATGTTAGTTCAAATTAAAGCTTCTTACCTCTTCCCAGCATGTTAGCTCTCTATCCTGCAGGCCAATTGTCCACATATCATTTAACCTGTGTGATAACACAAAAAATGCTCGATTTGAAACAGTTTATTTTTGGTAATTTTTAGCTCATAGAGTTGAAAGGACAGAGATCCTGTTTTATCAGCATTTCTTCTCCTGCACAGGAAGAATCTCCTACTTCTGCTAATAGAAAAAACAACTATAATCTTTTTGTCCTACACCTAAATTTTATACCACCACATAAGCTTGCTTTAGTATCTTTCTGGTTACAAGCACACTACAGTTAACAGTCACACACAGCAACTCTGCCTGGAGCTTAAGGATTTGAGCTATTTAATCTTTGGGATTTTTACAGAAATATCCCTTATTACCCTGCCTTCTTCTACCCATCCCTGCTAACCCCTGAGACTGACCACAGCAATTATTTATGTGGCTGAATCCTACCTCAAATACATAAAGGAGGACGAAGCGGGTAACCTGACACATCACTGACTACTACGTATCTGACTATGCTTTTCCCAGTACAAGTTACTCACAGACAACTACAGATGCTTCCTTTGTTCAAATCTGCCTGGAGGCTCACGTTCCACAAAAAGACATTTTTTTAACACGATTAGACATATTTAACATAAATTAGACAGCTTCTCTCACCCAATCCCTCCTTCCAGCTACCCAAGGTCCCAGGGGAACTCCCTAAGCTGGAACTGAGCAATTCCACAGAGTCATGCATCTTTTGCCAATTCCTCCTCCAGAAATAATGAAAAGATCCCATCTGTTTTTCCAATTAGCAGCAGTTCTCCCGGAGCTTTGAGGAGCTTTTCTGCAGATTCTCCTCAGAAGAGGAGGCAGCCCAGCACACTGAGCCAGCTCCTAGTTGGCAACAATCTCTATATGCTCTCACGATGCAAATATTGTGCATCAACATAAAATACTTCTCAAGTTCATCAAGACAGAGAAAAATTACGTGTTCAGAATTGATTCTTCCCTGATAGACTAAGAGCAAATGTGAAGAGCTGCCATCTGGGACAAGGCACCAGACTCTCCCTAACTTCTCAGTACCACTCATTTCCAGCCTTTTCCCATCCAAAAGCTCATCTCCCTTCAACCTAAATAATCTTGGTATTTCAGTGCAGTATCCCACCAAGAGTATCGTGTATTTTCAGAGAAAAAGCTGACATGTTGTTCTTAGCTCTGTCATATGACTTCAGAGAAAATCCCTGCTTTGTTCTGTATGTCTTCAGCGACATCAGAAGGCCTGTGGCAGATATCTTTTGAGAAATGCTCATTTGCCAAATTTCAAAGATCATTTAGCATCTTTACAGCTAAGAAGGCTGTCAAATTATACATCCATAGACATTCTGAGTCACCAGATTTTTTGGTTTTAAACACATACTTATTTGAACGTGAACAGGTGAATTGCAAAAATGCAATGCTTGACAACAGGCTGGGTTCTGCAAAGCTGCATTTATGTGTTTAAATCGCTTGGTATATGAAAATGTCTCTACAGAGGTGAAAAGTGAGGGACCGGGATTTTACAAAAGCACCCAAGGAGAGAGCAATCCCACCACATACCGTGCATTGCCGTCATATCCTGCAAAGATCCACAGCTTATCACTATACACTGTTGCGCCATGAGCTGACCTCGCAACTGGCAATCTGCAATTGAGAAAATTAAGGAAAAAAAAAAATCTTAAATCACCTGCAGAGCTGCTGTAAGAAGGATCTGCATGACAGCTAAAATGCACATGTAAGAAGAATAAAGTCCCCTACACAAAATGGCTTCAAGCCAAGAAATTGCTTCTGTCATACACCCTCAAACCACAAAGCAAGCCTCTGAAGGGTACATTTTAGAATTTTACACTCTGCTTCCTTGAGAAAAATTACCTTAATGCATACAGAAAAAAAAAGAAAAAAATCCCAATTAATTCCTTGCCAGGCCTCAAATACTCTTAAAGTATTTTATGGAAAGTAGCTGAATAGTGGGACAATTAATAGCACTATCATTACAGCAAAGTGCCAATCCACTCGTGCTATAAAAATCCCATGCATATTTTCACGCACTAAGAAGATGGAACACAGAAATGAGACCCGGGAGAGAGCTCACAATGCTTATTTGGGATTGTTTAGCGGGCTGTTCCTCAGATGCAATGCCCACAATAAAAAATCAAACCTATGATTTCTCTTCCCCAATCTTTGTTGTTTTTACTAAATCAGCCAAGAAGGTCTGAACAAAACCGTGATGCCACAAGGCCGGTAGATGTAATGTCAGCTTGTCTGAGGGCATTTGTGCAGTATGCACACTTATAGTTGTGGGGAAAGACAAGGACATTTGAGTTCGTAAAATATGAATAAGAATTACTCTCCAAAATGTCCAAAGCTGCTAGAAGAACCAGAAAGAGAAATTACTGATGTGGTCTGTGTTCTAAAACATAACGTATGCTCATCAGAGCTGAGCAACAGTAACTCATTGTGCATTCCTCATCCCTTTCTACAAATCACAATAATAAATGTTCCCTTCCCTCCCCCCCAAAAATCAGCATTTCAGAAACTTCAAATACATAATGAAATGCGTGTAAAGACACAGTATGTCCCATACGTGGGTGTGGTGAACATTAAGCAGTTGGGTCAAAATCAGTGCCACGGATAACATCCCGAAATGTGCATAAAGTCAACTTTAAGAAGTAATGCATTACTGGTTACAACTTTGCCTTGGAAAGCTGAATCTCAGGAACCTGTGTTCAGCAGATCCAAATATGCATCACCAACTCATTCATCTGCTCCTGAATTTATTTGTGTGAACACACACCACCTTAAGGCGCTTCAAGCGTGTGCATTTCAGAGCACTCCTAGAAAGTCAAACTTTATTCAGAAAAGAATGTGTAGATTTAACTAAAAATAAGTGTCAAACTGGTTTCTGATAAAACTAAATTGAAACTATGAGGGATCAACAAATTTTATGCTATCCTTGAAAAAGAAACAATTCAAAAGAAAAAATTTCCTTTGCTCCCACCCCTTCTGTCACAGAAAAGAAACGTGAAGAACGGATTTTGGTCAAATGTCCAATATAGTACACTATGGAATGGAGGCCTTGCAGGAAACTCCTTCAGAACAAAAGACAGTTTTCAGAAAACTTTCATCAAGAAAGTTGAGCAGAAATTGTCCTGCAGCCTTAATAATAGCATTGTAACCGATTCTAACTGTGCCATTTTAAATGTTTGCTGAGTTACGCTCAAGTCCTCTTGAAGAGCAGGGTAACGATGCCAGCTCCTTACCTTCCTTCAGTTTTCCACTCTGTCCACTGTCCAGTTGCAAACTTATATTCAAAGAGATCATTTTTATTCTTCAGGTTGGAATTGGAATAAATGTCTCCAGTATAGCCACCTGGGCAACAACAATTCCATTAGGCTCAAACGCGATAGAGCATACACATTTCTAGTCATTATATTAGAAGAAAACTTAAGTTTAGATTGCACAAAGAGAAGGTATTTGGCCAATGGACTACTACAGGTGGGAGACTTCTCCTCCACTCCTACCCCTAAAGAAACACTATGGTAATGAGTTTCAAGTCTTCTTTACTTTAGAGAAAACAGAAGAAGTATTTCCAAGCTAAAGGTGAAATCACAGTCAGCCATGAAAAATGCTGGCTTTGCTACTGAATAAGATCTTTTGACACTTCCTAAAAATATCTCATTCTTTTTTCAAAACAATACCAGCACATTTATCATTCCAAGCACACACAACTGTAATCTGCTGCTGTCTTACCAAACACAAACATGCTGCTCCCATAGACCACAGCTGAGTGGTGATACCGCGGTGCTGGCGGGGTCCCCGTGGTAAAAGCCCTGCACAACATTTAGAACAGCAGCAATCAAACACCCCTGTCATGCTTCAGGCACTCAAAGCTATTGTGCAGATTCAAAAAAGAAACAATTGTTAAAAGTTACCGTACTGTTCCTGAGCGTTTTCACTAGTTTTGGTTTCTTAATTATACTGTCTGAGATTCTATGGCAGACTTTGCGCTATAAGCATAAACGGTTACAAACACGATGCTGCTGAAATCTGTGTGGCAGAGATAGCAAGCGAGGCACAGGTAAGACAACACAGACTGCACAGTCCAGAGCGAAGGAGCAAAGCAAAGACATCTGTGAGCTCCCCTTGGCACCTTTCCTGCCCTGAGGGGCTGCAGCAGCCCAGCCCCTCTGCCCGCGCATCCTTTCAGCACTCTCACAGGGAGTACGAGCAGTGGCAACCCATGGCGCTCGTCCACCGCTGTGCTGCCCAGCACCCCCTCGCTCGCAGGAGCTGTGCGGGGATGCCTCCCTGACCGCTCAGCCACACAGCCGGTTTGCAGAGGTCAGCTACAGCAGCACTTGGGTCGGAGGGTGATGCTTCCCCTTGGATGCTCCAGTAGAGCCCCCAACTTTTACACCCGGGCCCGAGGTGCTGAGGAAAGATGAGGCATCGCCCAGGCCTGCGGCAGCCCTGCGGGCAGGGAGGGGCCGAGCCAGGAGAGCACAGCGCAGCGCACCTGCACCACGAGCAGTCCTTCACGTCGAAGCGCAGCAGGTCGTTCAGCATCGTCTTCCTGCGGGGAGGAACGAGAGAGGCGGCTGAGCCAGGCCGCCGAGCCGGCGTGGGGCAAGCCCCGCTCCCCTCAGCCCCGGGCCTGCTCCCCTCGGTGCTCGCTCGCCCCATTCCCGCCCCCCGCCTCCACAGGCCCGCCGTGGCCTTACCCGTTGTCCCCGCCGAAGACGTAGATGGCGTCCCGGTAGGCCACCACGGTGTGCTTGCTGCGCCTGCGGGCGGCAGAGAGCGGCGGTCAGGAGCCGCCGGGACACTCACCGCCCCCCCGCCCCGGCCCGCCGCCNCCGTCCTCCCCCCCCGCGGGACTACAGCTCCCGGCGTGCCCCGCGACCAGGGCGCCCGGCGGCCGCCCCGGACTACAGCCCCCAGCGTGCACCGCGGCCAGGGCCGCAAGGCGCCGCGTTCGAGGCCCGCGCCCGGCAGTAGGGCCCGGCGGAAGCGCGGCGGCAGCGGGGCTGCCTCCGTAAGAGTCAGGAGCCAGGCAGGTTTATACATTAAGAGAGTTTATTTGTTAATACAAAAAAACAAACGAAGAACAATACTCATGAATACGCATAAAGTCTCGTTCCAGAGTCACAGCTGAGCTATTAACTAGTTAAATTATAGTCTGTGGCTATCGGAGCTTCATGCTATTCTAGCAAGGTAACACCCGGTGTGCAAAACACGATTGGTTTCTCCCCACGGAGGAGCTGCGAGCAGGACACGGCACGCACCAGGCACCGAGGTCGGCAGTGGCCCGTGCCCAGGGCTGTGCAGTAGCCTGCATCCCACCCTTCAGTATTAATTTAGTTTAACGGGGAGCTTGTACTTCCTAACATGGTGTTAGTAACCTTTGTGACTATCAGTTTAGTTTCTTCTCAGCAGCAGACAACAAGAGGAGTGCTCTGCACCTCGAAACCAGACCTTAGACACATCCCTGTAGAGTCCAGCATTTTCCATCCTGAGCAATCACCTTGTTACAGGTCAGAGCTGTTTCGGCAAAGCTGACACCCCTCCAGCAAAAAAATCTTGTTTAAAGATACATCATGGAGCATTCAGAATTTTGTTAGGAGGAAGAACAGTGAGAAAGCATAAGGGCAAAGGAGTTGCACCAGTGCGAGCACCTGTAGGACCAGGCAGAGGTCCTTCAAACCATCTCCCTTGAGCACTGTCGCTCTCCCATCCTGTTTGGCCTCTTTCTAAGGGAAGCTTGAGTCACAGTACTTCTTGCCAAAAGCCACCCTGCACACCATGACTTTGCTTGCAATAGAGTGTGCTGCACAGCCACGCTGCTCCTGTGCCCACCATCTCCAGGGCTGGTCCCAAGCTCCATACTTTACCCCAGCTCCTATGCAGTGGCACCATCCCCGGCCAGCTCAGGCTGCACGTGAGCTGACACTGCAGGAGGGGAGAGTGCAGAGCACTAGTCCCCAAAAGCCACTTATCCCCCAATCTTTCCCATCTCACCAGCTACACTCCTGGAAAAGCCACCAATACCTGCAAATCAAAGAGCAGTTTCTAACCAACACACTGAAGACCTCCAACGGGAACTCTACACGACACCGGCCCATCTACTTTTGGGACCTCACAATCGCAAAGAAATGCTTTGATTTCACAGTTCGTGATGAGGAATGGTATCGGTAGTACTAGGTTGCTCTCATTTTTCATGATCTTGTTTAAACCCATCATCCAACTTAACTTAAAGCAAGCACCACTAAGGCACACACCAGTCAAGCCCCACCAGAAAGCACGCGAACCCCACCAGCACCTCTCCACGAGCCCTGGCTAACCAGACCTGAACGTGCTCCATTTACAGCTGACACCCTAAAACACACCTAGATGCTTCCAGATGTTTGGTATTCACTTACCTCCAAGAATGGATGACTGGTTTTGAGCCTTGCCACCAACGCGTGGGGCAAAAAAAGATGGTCCTACCTCTTCCCAGGGCTGGGACCGGTCGCTCTGAGGACACTCACTTGATCCTTCCTGGACAGCTATCAGGATACACCACTGCAGCCATCTAGTTCTAGTTTGGTTTCCTCAAGAGACTGCACTGTTTAGTTTAACTTGCTGGCCCTTTTCAGTGAAAGCTGAGAGAGACAAATGCCTCAAAACAAAATTCCTAACAGACTTTGAACAAAAAAAAAGTCTAGGTAGAAGACAGAACCACAGCATTCCCACTGAAGAGAAGGCCATGGCACAAAGTTTAATTATATATTCTTATACACCAGAGAATCCACAGGGAAGAAAGATACCGCGACACAGCTGAATGGAAACTTTTGATTAGAGCTTATGCCTTATTAGACACACACACAAAAAATCAGGCTTCAAATTCTGCTTCTCATAGAGCTATTCATACAAAACCACTGACAACTCAAGGATGGGGCAGATCAGCCTGCAGCGAATGGTGGGGATTCCCCCTCGTTCTGCCCATTCTCAGGCAGGGCTGGGGCAGGAGAGGGGAGCAAGGTCTGTTTTAGAATTCAGGGTTATTTTACCATTTTCCCCACACATACTAAACAAATTGTGCCATCTTTGTCTGTTAAAAAGTTAATTTATTATCCCCCCCGGTAAAAAAGTGAAAAGCTATACTCTGTTAGACCAGTAAGATACAGAATTACTCCAGCTCTTTGGAGGTTTTTAGATACAACTTTGAAGCATATTATTCCACAAAGGAACAGCAAGTACCTTTCTTAAGAAAGGAAACTCTATAATGGGTCAGCCTTTTTCTTTTAAGCAGAAGAAGATGTATCCATTACAGGACTCCCTTTCTGTCCAGATGACTCCTGCGAAATACCCTAACATCCTCCGGGCAGCACATACAGCAAGTTTCCTAAGGAGAAATATGTCTTAAAAAAGTGACTTCAGGAAACAAGTGCAAGTTCCTTTTAAATTTGTTTTTATAAGAAGGATACCAATGTACATTTTAATAGTTTTATTTTCATCTTCCCCAAGGGGGAACCAAAGGCAGAGAGGTGTTGTGAGATACATCACGCTGTTCTTATGGGTAAATCAATTTGCAAATGTTATTTTACCACCCTATAAAAATACACACAGGAGTGTGAAGGAAGCAAAGTAGTTCAGAGTGGCTGTCATGGAGCAGATATGTTAAATACAATCAGGTTTTTTTTCCCCTAAAAATTGTGACTCCTTATGTTCCATAAAACCGAAGTCTTTAGTAGCCACATGCCACAGGAACAGACATTTAAGTGGTAGCTTCCTTTGAGCATCTGCACACAACAGCATTAGTAAAGAACTGCTCCCATGGGACTAGACAGCAGATGTGAGCAACAAAGCCCCATCCACAACAGGAAAGAAGATATGCATTCAGTTTTATTGTCTCAGCTTCCCATCCAAACTCCTGTAAACAGGTTCCATACCATTCAGGCATCTCTGATAAGAGTCTATAGTTCTATAAAAAGAAGTCACGCTGTAAGATCAAGATATTTACCCTGTATGTGTTATGCGAGCGTGAAGAGGAAGAACCTTCCAATTTCTCAAGATACATCCAAGCAATCTGCAAGTGACCCAATTCCTTTCTCTGTCCAACTGTGCTGCGGGAAACTCAGTTAGGTGCCTCTTCACAGGTAGAGACAGTTTCCTTTCAAAAATATTAAGGACACCTTTTTTTTTATCTTTTAAGAACTTCCTGGAAAGTTACTGTGGAAAATGAAAGTGCTCCCATGGTGAGACCAATGTGCAAAGCTCTACAAACTTCTGTCCTTGCTGCTTTCTTAGTATTCCTTCCCTTAGCAGATTCATGTTAAGATGAGGCTCAATACATCGCAACGAGGCCATCATCCACCTGTAACAAGCAGGTAGACACTGGAAAATGTTTTATGTTTAATCATAAAACGTGGAATAAGCCAAAAAAGTATTGTTCAGATATGATCGGGATGGTCTCTTGAGTGGGTTTATATACCAATGGCCTGTAACACTCGCTTTTCATTCTCATTGAGATGGTCTGAAAACATTGCATAGCAGGGCTGCTGTGCAAACTGACAGAGGAAGTCAGTGAGATAGGCCTGAAAGGAAGACAGAAAGACCCAGTTAGCATCATGTCACTTTGGAAATTCTGTTTCTTTCAGGTATCAGAAGATAAACCTCAACATGCACCAAGTAAGACAAAGGGATTGCAGGGAGCAGAAGAGCAATGCAGAAGGAAGGGCAGCAGAGGGGAAGGGCTGATAAACGGCTGCTGGGTGGTGGTAAAAAGCAGGAGCAAAGTATCCTATGGGGGCTGTGACTGGATGGGAGCATCTCCCAGTGGAGTAAGAAATTCTGTCATGTTCAGTCTCCAATCTACTTCTGACTTCAGCAAATAGCTGTGAAGCTCATGGGTAGAAAAGTCTCATCTCCCTCTGTTCAAAAAGTTTTGTTCATTCACATTGCCAAGTTACAGATATTGATCCAATAAGGAAAAACAGCTCCAGGCATTCTTGGGATACCCAGCACTTTCCAAAGTAATTTCAGTGAACTGAGTGCATTTGGGACAACAATCAGTAACTGGTGTTTACAGTTTTGTTGAAGTGCAACATAGAAAAATTAAGTTTATAAAGAATGATAGGAATCTGATTTAAAAAACTCATTCTAGAGCATCACCTGGAGATCTATTTGGTAAAGAGGGTCCTTTAATGCATCTGGATCATCCTCTTCATCATCTTCATAGTAATCCTCATCTGTGAGAAGCAAATCAGCAGGTTTTAACATCAAATACAGCAAAATATCTCAGGAAGTATTCTATTAGACTACTGTTGAAATCAAGGATCCAAAAAGAAATAGTTTCAGCACTGCTGGGTAAAAAAAAAAAAAAAAAAAAAATTGTATCCAGAATATTCGCTCCTTAAGTTCAGACGATTAGAAAACACAACACCCCAGAACAAGAAGGGTCATAGTGGGAGTCTCAAGGAACGCGCAGGTGAGACGAGCATACACAGATACTAGACAAGCAGGTTTGTTAGCTATGTGCACTATTATCTTATGCCTTAATCTTATGTCAGGGTGACACATTTCCAATTCTGTGCTAACGTGAGTAGTCTTCCTTATTGTATTTGCCTGTAAGGGTCTCTCTTCTAAGACTATATGCAAACACAGAGCAGAGGAAAGGAGGTATTATACCCGCTCCATCTTTATGCAGCTATTATTTTCCAGGGTCACTCCACAAACAGGCTCATCCACTGCTACGACATGGTCATTCCAAGATCATGTCTACATCTTTAAGCATAGATTTTCCCTTTAGAAGAAATACCTGCATGAACCTCACGGCAACATGAAGCCTATGCAGCATTTGAACTCTCAGGTGAAAAACGCAGCTATTTAATCATTGTGTTATTCAGACATGTCCCTCTCTTACAGAAAAAAGTCCTTATTCAAAATCCCAGTGTAATATTTCCTTCCCCTTGCCTGCAGTCTCTGTTGAGCTGCTGTCAAGGAAAGCAAACTTTGACTAGGATGTCATCTACTCTATTTTCACTTTGAGTAAGCACTTTAAAGCTGTTACTTACCATACTTGTTTGTGGAAAGAATATCTGATAAGAACTGTCCTGTTAAGCCTTCATCTTCATCCTCGTCCTCTTCCTGATCCTCCCACATATCATTTGAATCATCTGTTTAGAAAACAAAAATTTCTAGAAATAAACAAAAAAAAAATAGGTCCAGTCTGACGACCACTATACAGGGAACTGTATAGTTTTTAGGCCAACATCCCTGCTCACGCAGGTGGATGAAGGGCAACACCTGCAACCTTTACCATCCCTTTGGAGTGAGTAACTCAAGAACTNAAAGGCAAACCAGATACACCAAGAAAGGATAATTTTATTGGCATATGGTCAGATCCCATCTTCCAGACTGGCCCAAAATAATTTTCAGGTTTAAGAACACACAACACTGACTGATTTTATCCTTTGGATCACTGTTTAAGTCTTTGTAATTACAGGTATACTACTTACTATTATGAGTTTCTTATTACTATAAATGCTTCTGAAGAGATTACAAAGTAGATTTAAGCCATGCAAAGAGCAAAAGCAAACCCAGTGTTTTACCTTGGCTCCAATCCGCAGTTGTCTGTCTAGATGCATTTGCTTCCATCGCATTTGAGAGTTCATTTATTATTAATTTTAAGATTTTTACTAACAAAGGAATGTTTGTCCAGCGTTCAGGATCTATAAGAGAAGAAAAATATATATTCATACTGCTTTTAATAAAAAATTGTTAAAAACAGGCCTTTTTTGTGTTTGTTGGTTGGTTGGTTGTTTTTTTTTTAATTTTACCATACATTAAAAAATGTTCAGACAAGCAAAAACTTCCAGGTTGGGAGGAAAAAGGGACTGACAAAAAAACCCCCAAATGTTCCTTCCATATACCTTCACAGCTAGATTTCCAAAGGTCTTAACTGCAATATCAAATCTTGCACATTTTGAATGAAGAGAAGGCATAGTTAAAATCTTCACAGCTGAATTAATTTGTGAGTCTACTCAATGAAATCATAGTTACAGATGACTTCATTAAGCACTCTTCCCTAAAGTTGTTGTTGCACATCTAGCAGTGCTTTCAAGTAAATGAGCAGTGCAGCACTCCCACGCGTGCCTTTACCCCTTCTCACACACTGCAAGCTCCAGCTTTTCCTCACCAGGGCTCCTGCAAGGCCTGATTATTCCAGAGGGGTAGCTAGACAGTGTTTTTGTCCTTAACTGCAAAAGTAAAGATCCTATCAAATAAAGAAACTGGAAACACTAGTTCTAACTCTTTAGGTGCTCAAATGCTGGCAATTACTGTTCTTCTATCTGACTAGACAACATCTGAGTGTGTCTGGTTTGTGCTGTTTGGTGGGGGTTTTTTTAAGCAAAGAATACTAAGGTAGCAGGTGTTTTTTGACCACTGGTTGCCTCTTACACTCCTAGTGTTTTCCCCTATTTACTTCCTTTACTAAGTCTTACTGCATCACCCCAAATCCCCCGAGCCTAAGACAGCTTGAATGCTCGAGGAGCACCGACTGCCTCAATGGGTCTCCAGTTCGGATCAGTACAGCCATTATGTCCTATCCTGCAACTGGTTGTGCACAAGCTCTAGCACAGCAAGTTGCAGAATCAAAGTTTTGAAGGAGCTGCTGAAGACAGCTTCTTCCCCTCTGGGGCTCAGTCCCCAGAAAAAAAACTGCCCA
>VYZW01061070.1:28346-44718 GCA_013401315.1 Balaeniceps rex
TGTTCAGGCACACTACAGTAACAAATTGTCCAAGCTTTCTAGATATCCTGAGGTACTTGACAGCTTTATCTTTTGCCTAAAACCAGTGGCAATGTCAGACCTGACATATGGCACTTGAACCAGGAGATGAAGATAACAGGTACTGAATCAGTTTTTAGGGAGCTGGTAAAGCAATTAAATAAAACACAGAAACTTCTCATGTGGGACCTGCTCTTTAAAACATTCCCCCCTCCTTTGGGGAAATGGAAGTGGAGATGGTATACGGGTACCTTTAAATGTACCCGTGTCCTCTTCATTTGAGAGACGTTGAAGCCAGAGGCCTTGCTGCAGCTCTCTCTCCCAAGGGCAATACTCCCCCTCTACAGCAGAGGGAACCACACATCCATATATAACACCAGACATGCGTGTACACACACAAGTGATGGAGAAAGAGAAAGAAAGAAAGAGAAAGGANTCTTGACTTCCACAGACTTCAGTTACGGAGATACAGCTCCTATGTTGAAAAAGTAGCCAAGAAGCCTGCTGAGCTCATCAACAAAACTGCCGCTAAGACTCAAAAAAATGGACTTCTGCTTGCATTAGGCAGCCAAAGACCTTTACGAAGAAGCTCTTTGGAGTCTACTAGTCTTTACAAAAAGGAAATGTGAGTACAAAGACAAAGACAAGATCAATGAGAAATTTGGCATGGTGGTGAAACACTGGAAACATGTCTATTCTTAGCACAAACTTTGCACTTTGATGACTGAAGCAAACACAGAGGAAGGAGTCTTTCCCTAAGATTTTCCACAGAAATCCCTTAGAGCTAAAATGGGAACCACCTGAACTCCCTGATTTCTCAAGGATGTCTTTTAACTAAGGAGAGCTACAAGCAGCTGCTTCTGGGATGCCCTGATGACAGTTACAGGGCACTACTCCTTAGTGAGGCACTCTGCAAAACTGAAAACTCTGCCTCCACAATGCTTCCAGCTCTTGCTGCCAAAGAACAAAGGGCACATTCAAATCGCGTTCCCAATAATAATTAAAAAAACAACAAAACAATACAGTGTAACAAAGCTGTGAATTGCACATGTTGGCATGGTGTATGGGAAGCATATTGTGTTGGTACTAGTGCTGTAACTGCCCTGTGGGCAAAGATCTTCTGTATCCAGAGTGATCCAACTAAAGCTTTCCTTGATAACTCCCTCAAAAATCAAAGCAATAAAGAAGTGAAAGAAGAAGAAAAGTTTTCCAAGGCAAATCTTTCTCGTTCTGCACAGCAAATACTCAACTCAGTTTTCCCGGCTGTCTAGCAGAAAGGAAGGACAAATCAATCTGTCTAACCTTCGCTTGACTCCTCATCTTCCTCCTCTTCGTCTTCCTCCTNTCTCTTCTTCACTCTTTCCCTTCAGGAGGGCATGGATACGCACAGCCTCTTTCCATGGCACACCACCCAAGTCTGAAGGGGGTTGCTGAGGCAGCAGTAGTTCATCTTCTTCCTCCTCATCTTCCTCCTCCATCTCAGACTCTGAACTACTGTAAGGGTTTAGGAAAAAAAGATAAAGAAACAACTAGTTAATGTTTCCTACATCAGTCTTAGATCACTGACAAGTTGTTTCAATACATACAAGCCCAAAACGTATGATGGAAACCATAATACTAATTTTCTGCTTTCAATATTTCATAGGCATTTTAGTGACAGCATCATGTGTGGGCTGCAGTATGGTCCTTGGCCTGCTTCTTTTAAAGAAGGTGAAGCAGCAGAAAAGTGCCTGCGAAGCAAAGTCTAAATATTTGTGCAGCGGTAATTGTTACAGTTCGTGACAGTTGAATACAGCAGAAAGAAACTGCTTTCTTCATATCACATTGCTTTGGATAAATGGGTGCAAGAGTTCTTAGCAGTGTCAGAATATAGAAGGTCACATCTTTTGATAATGGCAGCTACTGCTAGCATTTTGGATAGCTAAGATTTTTTGGCACTTGCTGGGGTGAACTACAGATGGCTTTGGGAGTAGAAAGAACACACAACACAACTATCAGGCCAAAGGATACAGCATGTGAGCTAAGGAGAGATGGAGAAAAAAAGTACAGAATTCCCCACTTTTCTACATCACAAACAGAACTATAATGTATCCAGTTAAGTACACAGTGTACATAGTGGTAAGAAACTGTAGGAAGCAGTGCAAGGATAATTGCAGTAATGAGGTTGTTATTCTCACAGCAAAGTCTAAACCATGCAAAATGGTAAATCATTAGTGCTTTTTAGTAGACATCTCTGTTTAATTCTAATAGTTCCTCAGGATAAGCAGCAGGGACAAGAAATGCAATGCCCTATACAATGACATTTAATCTAGCTCACTCTTACATGCTGGACTACCTAGAGGTACTGGGGAGAAAGATGGTTGCATCTGTCAGTGAAAAATGAATGTGAACTACAGCACATTCAGAGAACATATCTGCAGGGTGAAAAGGTCCTCTTCCTTTGTTTTTCCTTAATAGTTCATTGTCATAAAAGAACCGCATTTATTAGAGCAACAGTTGGATGATTCCCATATAAATCTTAAATGGACCAAATTCATATGGACTGAAGGAGAAGACTGTGAATGGTTAAAGTTTGGGTGAATCATCTGAGAACAGTATTCTAGTTCTGCTGCCTCCTTATGACAGCTATCACTGTAGTTAACAGCCTTTGGCAGAACCCATTCCATATGGACAAGAGGGAAAACCGACAAGTTGAAAATAATGAAGTTTAAATTTCATGTAGGTCTATAAAATATAACTTGTGCAGTTGTTGTAATTTTGTTTCCCATACACAGGTTTTATTGCAGTACGTGACAAACTGACAGTTTCCAAAAAAAGTGATATATGGCAGCACTCTTTCTCTTATGTTGCAGATAAACATATTCAGGTGCAGAACTTCAAATTAGTCTGACACTACATGAACATATCATATTTACATAATTTTATTCATCTACTTGTCTGACAGACTATTTTTAATAGCAAAGCTAATAAGGAAAACACCACTTTTTTCATGCTCTGATCGTCACGTACTTCTGTCCATAGGCTCTTAAATTCTCCTCACTGTTCTGCATATATATAACATTATTTCGCTCAAATCACAACCCACTTTTTCACAGAATAAACTGAATACTTGTTTTTAACAGGTTGCCTGGCTTTCACATGCTAAATACTGAATACAAACACTGTTGCATGCCATGGACTCGGTGCATATTCCAGGAGACCGAAGCATATTCCAAAGGCTTTATGCAGATATTGTCACAGAGATAAAAGTGATGTTCCCCTCCTCCCTGATTAACTTTCCCACCCTTTGGTATGGAAATAAACCTGACAGGTGCTGCATGCTGGGGTTTTTGTGTGCTGTCAGTAAGGTTTACTGCTGCTCAAACTGTTGCCATGACTGCTGAATGGGACTAGCTGCTGCTCTTCAAACCAGCTGGCTTATCGCATGTAATATTGACGACATAAATTCTTTACCACATAGCTCACTTTACCTTCTTTGGCTTTTATTTATAACTTGGTTTTTGTTTGACCTTTGATTACTGAGAAATGAGAAGCTGAAAGACGGCAGTGAGATGGCCTGGTAGGTGGGCATTCCTTTCAGAATGGCAACTCTGTGCCACAGAAATTAACTCAACAGCTGAAACTTTTTTTTTCTATAAAGCAGAGATCAAAGACCAAAGTAAGTTGCTTTACAGAATTGGTATAAGCAGTTTAATATCTCATTAAAAAGGTGTACCTACACAGATTTAGCGCTGAGAGGAGGAACCAAAACCTAAACTGTGGAAACGAAGCTTTTCTCTTCCCTTGCCATACAAACCCATACAGCACAAGCTGCCCTATGACGCTCCTTCGAAAGGCCACAGGGTATTATACCACAACTGCAGATGACATACTGGGAGTTACTGCAAGTTAAAGGGGATAAATAAGGCATCTAAAGCGTTTTCCACCCCTCAAAAGCTGTGTAGTCAGGGTTTGGTTGCTTAAATGAATCTTTTTCTTGTTGAAGCTTAAAAAAGATTAACTCTCTTTTGAGTTTGAATACTGTTTTCTGTAAATTTTCTCTGCAGTGTACATGCTCCTAAGTGTATGCGTGATGGGAAGCTGTGCACCAAAATGCATGGCCTCTGCTTGATTTAGAGTTAACGCCTCACTGAACTTTGAAGCCCAATCCATCGCTCCATAAGACGTGGAGGGAACAAAAAGTTCCCCATCTCCTCTGCCTGCTCTTAACCCTGCGGCACTGCACCAAGACAGTGAAGATGATCAAACCAGGGCTTTGGCTGGCTTGTTGTAGGAGTCAAACTTTTTTTCTTTTGATGCTGAAAAAGTGGTCAGACTTTTTGCCCTTTTTTTTTGCGGGCTTTCTGTGACATGTCATGGAGTGGGTAGAGCTGAACAGAGGATACCCAATAGCTACATCATATAGAAAATTCTCTCTCTGATGTTTGGCCCGCACAGCCTTATCAATGCTCTGAGTAAATTGCTTGCTATATTTGGATTTGGGACAGAAATTTTTCCAGGTCAAACTGACCGCGAATTCGATGTATTTGCTCCTTCCTCTCTATCACAGAGTGTGAGCTGCCCACTAAACACTGCTTTTCACATGCAAAATTACACAATTCAGTCTATTACAGACAGAAATAGTCAGTTTAACAGAGGTTAAGGGAAGTATGTAGGACAAAGGGAGCTAAATGTAGCACCCTGCAAGAGGAAATCAAACTTTCTAATCTATAGTGTACTGCCCTCAGACTCCACAGTCTCACAAAATACCTCTTGGAGATGACCAACAGCTTCATGCCAAAATGCCAAAACTCCACTTTTTTTAAGTAACTCTTCTCCTCCTTTGGAAGTCTTCTGCCACTTACTGAGCAGGCCTCCTGTGTCCTGATTTACTGAGATCAAGACCAATAATACTACTACTCCTCCATACTAGTAAATTTTGTTTTAGAGCTAGAAACATAAAGGACTAAAAAACCCTCAATATCACTAATGCCTATATTGTTACAGTTGATATAATTCCTAGGCCTGAGCAGGGAGCTAAAGGAAGGATGAGTGAAGCAAACAGAGTTTGCATCTCCCACAAATAGTCCTGTGATTATTCAATCAGAACACCAGATAAGATCTCAACTTATGTTAAATGTCAAAATAGTACCTTCTAAAAAAATAATATGCTAAGAAATTAATCAAAAAGTATTATTTAGGTTTCAGAGAAAACAGCTGCACAAGATATTAGCAATTGCCAGGCACTTACATGAAAGCCACACGCATCATGAGTCCACATGTACACGCTCCCTGTCAAGGCTGAGTTCAGACTCCTAAAAGTTATTCCCTTCCAGATGCTGCATCTTCAAACTTATCTTATCAAATAAATGACAGATTCTGTACTACATTAATCCTGTAAACATTTTACTGAACATTTTTATTCCTGCATTCTTCGCCACACCAATCCAATTCAATTTCACATGTATAAATGTAAGGAATTTCTCATACAGCCCTATACCTGTAGGTAATGCATACATAGAATATGCTTGTAGGATCTAAGGCTCAGGAAACCAGGAACAGCATTTTCTGAGTTTATTTCAAGAAGACTACTGGACAGACTGAGAGCTGAAAAGGGAAGGGTTGTTATTGCTACAAGGAAAAGTAGATAATTAGAAACCATCTTAAGAGATTGAGATTCTGCAGAAAGTGTGTGATTGACTGTAACGTTCACTAGCATTCTTCATGAAGTATTTTCTCTCAATGATTCTTGCAACAACTATTTCCAGTAGCTCTACCTGCGTATATTTGGATCCTGGTGTGCTTATACGTCATTTTACAGATAAAGGGAAATTTGTGAAGCTACATGTTTTTCAACAGCCATAACTATTACTTCAAATTAATCTCTCTCAGGTGTTGCATCAGCACTCAGTCAGAATTACATGTGTGTCAGGCTTGAATCTTTAAACCAAAAATGTTTTTGAATTGTGACGTAAAAAGTATAGAAAAGAAGTTAACTTTGGAACCCCCTCCCGTTTTAATCCATGTTCTGTTTGCTCAAAAGATTCATTTGTCTTTGATACAACTAAAAAAAAAATTAGAAAAATGCCTTCCAACTTAGGACTGAATTTCATGGTATTATGTACTATATATAGGTGTCTTCTAAGAATGGTAGTAAGCTATTTAGAAGAACAGAAACTACAAGATAAAATACCTGTGTGCATACACAGAACATTTTCAGCAACTTTAGAAAGGGCAGCCTGGTAAATAATATGTTAAAAAAAGCTAAGGGAAAAGCAGGCAAAAGTCTGTTGGGATGGGTATAAAAAAGCTTATGGACAATGTGTGCTAACCTGCTGGGCACATCCTCTTCTGTTCCTTTGTCCAACACACTGCTCAGGTTATGCTCTGCTAGCGTCTCTTCAGGAACCTCTTCCAGTTCTTCTTCCCGCTGCAGCGACAGTCGGTAGTTCTCCAGCTCAATCCGCTCAGGCGTGCCACGCAGCCGCTTAGCAAGGCTGGGCTCCTCCAGCCCATTTACATTAGAACCTAAAGAATAAGCCAGTGAATAAACAATAAATGCAACAGTCAGAACTATAATTTTTTAAGGAAATGGAGCAACTGGGAGAAACAGGGCATGAGGCAGAGGGAGGTAAATAAAGCGAGAGAATACCTTATGTCATTATCCTGTTCACCACTACTGGCAGAACCTGCTGGGGAGCCAGGCTGCAAAAGGGAATCTTAGTAGTTTTGGCTAATAGATGCTAAAAAGAATGTTAAATGCCCTAGTTGAGAGAGGAAATAAGGACATTTTAGCTGCAAAAACTATAGAGCTGCAATGAAGCCTACGTAGTAAGTATTGGGGAAGGCCTGACCACAGACTGTATATATTCTGTGAGACAAAAGTAGGAATGCTATGGGACAATCCTGCTGCATGATGTTAAAATTGTTACCAGTCAAGGTAGGTCTACAGAGTCAGGGAGCAAAAAAGTAT
The DNA here is from genome assembly GCA_013401315.1 of Balaeniceps rex. Taxonomy (NCBI): domain Eukaryota; kingdom Metazoa; phylum Chordata; class Aves; order Pelecaniformes; family Balaenicipitidae; genus Balaeniceps; species Balaeniceps rex. The sequence continues at coordinate 35,317 of VYZW01061070.1, forward strand.
TAGTACTACTAAAAGATGGAGAAGGAAGGGAATGAAAAAGGCCCACCTGGAGCAAGTTTTAAAACTTTTTATAGATTTGAATTAATTTGCTTTCTAATCAGTTTGTGATGAAACGAACCACAGCAAAAATTCTAGATCAGATGTTTGTAAGCACAAATCCCGTGAATCCCAGAAAATTACAAGGACATGTGAACCAGGCAGTTGGAGAAAATTACACAGGAGCTTCATTTACTGTGGCACTCAATGAATTAAATTCTAACCAGAATTCATCCATTTCTTTTTGAAATTCTAGTATTTTAGCTTAAATACCATGACACTGCTTACCCTTACCAGCTTACTATTTACAGAGCCCAATCTTTCCTAGCTTCTGTTTTGCTTTGCTAAACAAGCCAAGCCTTCTTCTCATGAGATAAGCTCTTCAGTGTGCTGATCATCCCCCAGGTCTCTGCACCTGTCCCAGTTTGGATTAATCTTTCCAGAACCTGCGTGATTAGAATTGAACACAGCTTTCCAGATGAGGCCTTATCAGCATAACATACAACCCTGCCAGAAATCTCTCATCTGATACATGCTGAGAACACACTTGCCTATTTATACGCCACGTAATACTGGTGGCTTTTATTTATTGACTGATATTCAGATCTTTCTCCTTCTCTGCTTTCAACTGATAAGCACCTTGTTGGTGGCCAAAATTCTCAACACTTTCTTAGTGCATGACCTGGTACTTTCTACTATTACATTTCTATTTTTAATATTACAGTCTGCAACGTTTTGCAGTTCTTAGTGTATGACATGCCTATCCTCCTCTGCATTGATGAGGGTTTGAAGTGTTGTCTCAGCAATGAATTTCATTAGCAGATTTTTTTCCTGTTTTTGCCAGTAACCTTAGTGAAAGTATTACAAATATCAGTACCCATATAACTTTTTGTGAAACTCCAGTGTCTGTGGATGACATCCAACCCCATTATTTCCTTTTTCAATAAAACCTCTGTCATTTAAGTCAACTTCTTAGCTACTTGACACTTCATGTACTACTCCTTTATTTTATCCAGTTTAAATAATTATTTCCATGTGACAGCCTTCAGGTACTTTACCGAAGTCCAGACTGCTCAAATGCACTACACTTCTCTTATGGAGGTAATCAGTTACTTTGTCGATAAAAGCTGTCAAGCTAGTTCGGCATAGTCTTTGGTGAATCCATGTCACATTTTATACCACTTACCTTCATAAGGTCAAAGAACTTCACTTGCAGAACTAGCAGTCTTTAATTATTACTTCAAAGAAGATGTTTTATCTACTGTTTAGATTAACTGATATGTACTTGTTCAGATCACCTTTTTTTTTTTTCCCCCTTTTCTTTTTCATTGTTTATCTGCAGGTCATACTTCTGTCACCCAGTGGTCACATGGTATTACCCTGAATTAGATAGTCAAGGTACATTAGGACAGCTTGATTTAATCACAAATTGTTACCACAAAACTCGCAATTTCATTGTACAATTCTTCCACTCTTCTAAGATAAAGACTATTTGGTCAAATTTTAATCCCACTCATTACAGTATAGGAATATTTAAATTTTGCTTCCAGCTTCATTGGGTTAATTTCCATTTCCAAATCTTGCTACACACTGAGTTGTTTTTCTCCCATGTCCAATGCCATTGTCCCAACTGAAACTGGAGGCCAAGTACTCATTGATTGCCTGACTATGCATAAAATTGCAATTTATGTGAATCTCATCTTCACTGTGGACCCACTTCTGCTTTCCTTTACCTTGCTTTTACTTACATGCTTAAGGAATACAGCTGTTTGCTTTCCTTTCCTTTGCAAAGTCTAACCCAGCATGAGCTTTGGCAACGTTTACTTTACCCTCACATGTTTTGACCTCCAAGACAGTTTTTGTTTTCTTTCTCCATCCTTTGCAGTTTCTCAGTTTATTCCTAACAGCCTTTTTTTCAGGGCAATTACTCGCTCAGTACCATCTTAGTCTTTCACACAAAACTACATAGGCCTTGCCATAATTAGCAGCATTTATTTCCAATCCCTCTCCAGAAAGATAAAATTTCATAAAGACAACCGCCAGGAGTGTTTTTCTCTCTTCCTTAGCATTATTGAACCCTTCTATGATGTGGGCAAGTGGCTGCTGTGCCCTCAGCTGGAACTACAGGGCTTCTTTATGGTATGAACCACAGAACCTTGCTCAGGTGGCCAGCAGGAACATTACCTTGCATTTCCAGGGATACTGTGGTCTCTACCATTTCCTGCTGCTAAGCCTTATTTTGTGTTAGTATTTTCAGAGTTTAATGGAACTGGACTGCCTTTTCAGCTGGGATTCACATTTCATTTCATTCTCTCTAGACGGTGATACCACCTCAGCCAAATCTATTTTTGTAATCTGTGTTACATTCCCCAACCCTGAGTTCACAGTAACAGGGGAACTGACCTGGAGTATTGCTCTGACACTTCTGGCTGACAGTGAAAAACCAAAGGACCCCGGGTAACACAAGAACACCAAGGTGAGGTAAAACAAAGAAGGAATATACTAAATCATCATAAAACAGGAGTTTTTCTACTTGGAACTCTTTATACACAACAGAGCCATCAACTAGGCTCAGCTACTTCAACAAAAAGATCTTTTCATAAACTGTTTTTAACTTGTTCTCTTCTGATGCACACCCCGTCATAGCTGCAAAGTCCACAAGCAGAAAAAAAGGATGACAACCAAAAGAACAAGAACTTTTTATCCACTGACATTATTTCACTCCTCTTGTTTTTTAACAATCTTAAGGGGTTTTTGTCAGCCTTTTCGAAGTAAAACAAATAAACAAACAAACAAACAAATTATTCCTATATAATTAAATGAAATGAATGGAGTTGTTTTTTTTTTAAAAAAAGATGCTTGTTTCAATGCTGCAATATCTGGGGTGGGGAGAAAGACTGGCGGCAATCACTCTAAGGTAAAAGAGGACTGAAAATCAAGCTGACATCTGTTTATATGCGTTTTGTGAACATATATGATCTTCTAGGTATGTTATTCAACATACAAATCATCATCACCCTTCTCATCATGAAGACCAGTATAACTGGTACATAGGGAATTAAACCAATTCTATCACAGCATAAACTCTAAGTGGGAGTAAGTGACTCAATGCAACTGTGTTAAAAAAACTGAAGCGATGGAAAATCTGCCTAAACTTTAATGCAAAAGGATGTGGTCAAGCCAAAATGTCCTGTGAGCTTGACAAGTGCTCCATGCCTCAAAATCTCAAAGAAGTAGGAAGGACATTCCCAGCATTTTCTTTAATTAATTTATATATCCAGATACTTGAGATGCAGGATTGGTCACATCCCTCCACTTCACTTTGCAAAGAAAACAGCTCTACATTGGCGAACATGATACAGAAACTCAACTGATTACCAGCTTCAGCAAGGAATTTCTAGGAGTTCGGTCTATATGGACCATTTGGTCTACTTGGTCTATTGGTTTTGTTTTTAAAAGGTGCCATGAAGACTCATCTGGCTAGCTGCAAAGCCAGTGTCAAACTTGTTACCAAATATGAAACAGAAGTGCTACTGATAGCCAACTTTCCACACCACGAAGCCATCAACTATCAGAAGGAAAAGCATTGCAGTTCACAAACCTACTTAAGTGATGAAAGTAAGTGTGAGATACAGATATCGTTAACGTGGTAAGACGATGAACAATTTGCTCACATTATGTTATAAAGTTCACACCAATTCATTTGAAGCTACAATAAAAAACTATAAATAGGGACAAGGAAATCTGAAGCTCTCCTACCCTTATTTCCTCCTATATGTTATATGCATGGACAAGGTCTATTGCAATGCAGTTCTTGTAGATGCTGAAGCTTATTCTCTAACATTCCTCTGGAGGGGAAAGGCGCTGCTCTCAAATCATTACGTTGTATTCCCCAGACTGTTTTGTAGCTTGCTGGTCAGAGATGGCTGCAGACTGCACTCATTACCCATTAGCTTACATTCTATCTTGTCAGTGCATCTGGGCCCACAGAGCCAAAAGTCTGCAACTAGTCACAGCTGAGAGAAAAAGGGCTGATGAAGCTGCATTTGCCAGAAACAAAAGCTATGTTACTAGCCAGAGAGGGGAGATACCTGAAAGCCAAGAGCAGCTTCTCATGCAATCAACCAATCAGTTAAAAATTCACAAACAATATCCAAGATAGGACACATTTAAAAATCTGATTCTGTGCTTTGGAAGAGTCAGTGGGCCATGAACATTACATAGATCATCTGAAGGGAACTCTTCTTCTTAACAGGACAGGCTGCTTAGCTGTTGCATGAAAGCTGCCAGTTCTTTATCTCAGCCTTCATACAGCCTGACTCCTGTAAAGATAATCATATGATCAGAGATAACATTCCTACACTGAACGGCTCCTTGCCTGCATGACTGTGTCCTGTTCCAGTAACTTTGGCAATTACTGGAAGGCTTGAGAAGCTCCTCTCTTGACAGAGGATCCAATCTCGATTTTCCCCTAGTACTACCTCGTTCTGTAAAATCTACAGATTATTCTCATGAGCTAGACAAAATCATAGAGTAGTTTGGGTTGGAAGGGACCTTTAAAGGTCATCTAGTCCAACCCCCCCTGCAATAAGCAGGGACATCTTCAACTAGATCAGTTTGCTCAGAGCCCCGTCCAACCTGACCTTAAAGGTTTCCAGGGATGGGGCACCTACCACCTTTCTGGGCAAGTGTTTTACCACCCTCATTGTAAAGAATTTCTTCCTTATGTCTAATATCTAGTCTAAATCTACCCTCCTTTAGTTTAAAACCATTACTCCTTGTCCTATTGCAATAGGCCCTGATAAAAAGTTTGTCCCCATCTTTCTTATAAGCCCCCTTTAAGTACTGGAAGGCCGCAATAAGGTCTCCCCGCAGCCTCCTCTTCTCCAGGCTGAACAACCCCAATTCTCTCAGCCTTTCCTCATAGGAGAGGTGTTCTACCCCTCTGATCATTTTTGTGGCCCTCTTCTGGACCCACTCCAACAGGTCCATGTCTTTCCTGTGCCAAGGACTCCAGAGCGGGATGCAGTACTCCAGGTGGGCTCTCACCAGAGCAGAGTAGAGGGGCAGAATTGCCTCCCTCAACCTGCTGGCCACGATTCTTTTGATGCAGCCCAGGATATGGTTGGCCTTCTGGGCTGCAAATGCACATTGCCAGCTCATGTCCAGCTTTTCATCCACCGACCTTCCAAGGTTACTTCCTGACATAACACTTGCTGAAGATGCAGGAGAAAACTGGGAATCTGAGAACAATGAATTCTTCCCAAAGCGAAACTACCTGCCTATTTTACTAGAATTTACTTTTCATTAATCATGCAGTACTTCTAGACTTCCTTTTCTTAGTCAAATCTGTTAAGATTGCAAGCTAAGTTAAATGTAATCTCTTATGAAGTCTGGGTCCAGTATTTTGCACAGAATCAGCTGTGGCCTTGGGGAGTTACAGAAATCCAAATAAAGTAGTCTACTGTGAAACACATGCAAAAGGGGGAAGGAATTAATACAGTTCTCAGGAAAATCTTCATTCTGGATTTCTCAAATCTTGTGCTTTCAGGATAATGTGAAACACTGGACCTGTTTGTTTTAACGCGCCTTTTCCAAACTCTTCAATTACTTCTACCTCCACATAATTGTTTGCGAACACAACTATATCACATAAAAAAACTCCTATAGAAACAGCAGCATATTGCATATGACAAAGTACAGAGATGGACACTGGGAACTTTTCTGTGGGTGTTGAGAAGTGATGCAAGTGAGCTCTGAGTCAGAAATGCTGAAAGTCCTCAGATTCTGTTGCCGTTAATTTCTAAGAAATAACTTTTGGGGTAAGGTTTCTGAAGTGTGCTTGCAGTTCAGCAATTATCGCTGAGGTATAGAGTAGGCAGCAAACAAGATCCAGCAGCATTTTTAGGCTTCTCATTTTTCATCTGTGTTAATGTCAGTTTCAGTTTTTTCCCCAGAAGTTTCACCCTCACCCACTTCAATTCCATTAACTGCTTCTTTGTATTCCAACTCCACTTCTCATCCAAGGGCCTCAAAATGTTTTACGAGTATTAGCATATTAAAACAAACCTATTTTGGAAGTAAGTACTGTAGAGGCACTGCACAAGTCCAGACACAGAGATTAAATACCAGCAAGGCACAACAGACAAGGGGCAGTGCCAGAAACAGGATCCAGAATGCCCAACTCCAGCCCCTTCACTCTCAGCTTCACTTTAAGTCAAGACAAAACACTTTGAAGTAAGAAAGGGACTAAAATATGTCAGATTTTAAGCATAATGATTACATGGTTTACATGAGCAGGCTGAGCAACAGCACCTCCTATGAGATGCTTGCTACGCTCAGAACAGTGTGTACAAAAAAAATCTTAGTACCGAGGCCCGTTGTTGGATGCTGCACGTACTGAAACAGTAAGTCAATCAAGACGTTCCATTTAAATAACTGCAACTGATTTCTTCTGAGAGACATAGCCAGAAATCCTTTCCTTAATCCTCTCCAAAATTAGTATCTAGCCACTGTGAACAATTTTTGTACTACACAGTAAGAGATGTATAAAACATGTAGATGGCAACTCTAAACTGACCTGCAGAAGCGTGTTAAATGGAATGGATTTTTTAAGGGTTAGGAAGAAGTTTAAGGTTTTAAATCTAGATTCATCCACCCTTTAAAATTTATTGTCTCTTTTAAGAAATGTCTCCAGGAAACCACTGGAAAGAGCCCAGGAGGCCTGGTGAATTCTTGTCACTGCTTGTTCACACAGCCTCACATCACATACTGCAGAACTGCACACATCCTGGTAGGATCCCCTGAATTTTGATAAGCACATCCTCAAAGCCAAAATGGGTTAATATAACACCTGCTCAAATAGAAACCAGAATGCATTTATTTGAATGTAAATACTTAATAGTCATCAAATGTCAATGTTATTTTGATATAATGCCTCAACTTTCTCTCTTACTATCCTAGGGTATTCCCAAGCCCTCAGGGAGCCCAAATTACTCAGCTGTATTGAGAAGCCATCAAATCTCAAATTTTCTGATGTCTGTGTTTCCAGTTTCATCCATAACACATTCTGCTAAATATAAAAGCCCTGAATTCAAAGAGATAAGAAAACCAAAGTCTATTCATAAGAAAAAAATCCAGAGTGTCCATGCAGAGGATTCAAAGTGAGCTCAAACCTGAAGATGGCCCTACTGAAATTCTTCTGTAATGCACACGTATCAATCATAACAATAAATAGTAACTAACTAGGCTTTCTAGAAGATATGCTCTACTAAGTCAAAGCTCTTGGAGTTTGATATGGGAATTGCACATATGCAAACTATCCTATGCAGGTTGGACTTGGATCTTGGATCAACTGTCCTTAAAGTGACATTTAAAATCTAGGGAACTAAGGAGCAGACACAGAGCAGATCAGAAGCATTTTCTAGCCTACAAGAAGATAAAGGGTTTTGCCACTGAGCAAACAACATGCTCGAGACCTCTATAACCATGTCAAAGCTCAGTCCCCAAACTGCCAGACAAGCAATTCTTCCTAGCAAATCAGGGACCTAACCAGAGAAATGGGGAGATTAAGCAGTACAGACAGAAAGGTGTCTTGTCTAAATATCCTCTGATGCAGAAGTACCCAGCAGAGAGTTATTAAAGAACTAGCACTACTTCCAGTGCTGACCAAGAAGCTTCGCAGCGTTACTTGATTCAATAGCACACAGCACATGAAATAAAAATCAGTGAGATTCCTGTCAATATCTACTGGTTCCCTAAGCAATGGCTAGCAGAGGGGCCCCCAAGACCCCCCCCCCAAACCATTACAATGTGTATGGGAATAACTGACAGCTAAAATATTCAAAGGATTCTGAAACAGATACCCCAGAAACAAACATATGAATATGTAAGTCCTCCTCCACACATTCCACAACCTCCAGCTAGAATTAAGTTCTTCAGATCTCAGATACTGTCAGTAAATGTGGAAGCTCCTTCTTCTTCATAATTATGAAAGTGAATTGGACTGACTACTGAATGAAATTAGTAACTTGTACATTTATCTTATGGATGTTGCAATCTTTTCCCCCACCCCCACACTATTTTGGTTAAAATAGACTTTCAGAATTGTCAAAACAGACCGCAACAAAACATTGCTTCCTACAACATCAGTAGGCCAAAGCCTAGAAACAGCTGTCAATTTGATTGATCTGACCTTTCTTTGTTTTTAGTAGAAGCAACCAGAATTTAATATAATTAACTAATTTTATTTCAAGGTCATCTGTAATTTATGTCTTGAAAACAAATCAAAATTCATCTGCAACTTATAGTATAAAGTTATGTTTGAGAAATAGATGGTGTTTTTCATATGCAGATGTGTGAAGTAGTAGTATTACACAATGAAAGTTTAAAGCTCAGTGTATGGTTTAACAATACAGAAAAGCTGTCTTCATTACAGCAGAGGTATAGAATAACACAGGAACATCGCTATTTTCGACTCCTGGAAAGAGTCCAGTGTTGTAGCTGGTGGGTGGAGAAAAGAAACAGGGGAAAGGAGGTATTAGGTCACCTAATCCAAGCCCCAGGGAACACTACTAAGCTTGATTCTCCTTATTGCATCTTTTCTGGCAGAAAATCTTGACATTTGTACAGATTTCACTTTTACTGCTGCCCAAACAGGTTTCCAGTACTAGAGAGATAAAATCCCTATATCAATTTATATTAAGTCTGTTAATTATTGGTGTGTCTATTACTCAGGAATATTGGTAAGTCAGTAACATATTGCCTATCATTTTCCATTTTGCTGGTATCATTTAAGATGTCTGAGCTCTCATCAGCTCTGTCATATGTTGCCTGGCCTCGTTTCCATTTCCTGAAAGAAGCTGAGTGTGGGAAGGCTGAAGAGCACTAAAGGATAATCTGGCTAAAGATAACATTACTCTGCAGGTGTAAATTTTGTCCTGGAAGCTATTAAAGGTATGTTACCTCAAAGAACCACCTGCAATGAGGCACATCCAGGGACTGGNCATCCAGGGACTGGTGGGGAGAAAAAGGAAAGGTGAGAAAGGCCACACTATATTTTAAAATCACCATGACCACGGCTCATGAGGTTTTCTTCTTTTTTAAGTGAAGTACTCTCTTTGTTTTAAGTAACTTGGAAATTAACATTTAAGAGTGATTGTCCAGTTATAATCCAAAGAGTAACCCCTTTTATGTTGTTAGACAGAAAGCCTCTGCTATCTTCTCTACTACATAAGACTTCATACAGTTTATTCATTGTGGCATCTATTTCTTGCCACTCGTACATAGCAGCCCTCTGAAACCTCTCATTTCACCGGCAGGGATCAGACAGGTGATTCCCACTGTGCAAACACCACAAAGCTGAAC